>BGPR01013253.1:0-42298 GCA_013235015.1 Araneus ventricosus
AGTTACGTATTGCTCTCTACTTCAGTAGGACTTACCACAAGGTCAACGCGAGCAGCTGATTTCAAGTTGGAACAAGCCCTATGATTTGTAAAGTTTTTATTATTATTGTTGTTATTCTTTTCAACTTCAATTCCAATCTTAACTCCAAGTAATATTTCTTTTTCACTTATCGATATTAATCCATTTCGCAGGAGAAACTTATATTCATATTTTTAAGCAAAAGAACAATGAAAAATATAGGCATATTCATTAGAGATCTACATAAAATCTACATATGTTACAGATGTAAGATTATATCTAGCTAAGGGTATCCGCTTATCGGAAATTATAACAAATAAAATATATACATATTTACAGATGATCTGCAATACAACATGAAGGTCCAGGATAAAAACGTAAGATTCAGTTTTTCTGATTTTGTAGTTTCAAGGCAAACTGTTGGCTCAATGAATCTATCTTTATTATCTCGATTTGAAAAGGGTAAAAATAAAATTCCTTCAGAATTACTCATTTCAGAATTGAAAAATAAGAACGATGCTAAAATTAGAAAAAATTTGACTGACAATGACTTGGTATAATAGAAAGATTTGTTGGTGAATGCATGCACATATTCACCATTTGAAAGAGCGTACATAACGTCGAAAAGGCTATTTGAGACTGCAAAATTTTGTACACAAAATTTAATAATTTTTGCTTGAAATAGATTTTCCTTACGATCATTCATATGATTAACTATTCTCCAGAAAATAGTGTATATTTAAAAAAAAAACAATATTTAGATGTACATGGACGTATTTATAAAATTTCTACCACTATTTTAATGAAATATATTTCTTTATAAAATATTTTTTTATGACAAAACAAAATGGAAGCTGTGTCCGCAATCGATTTTCTTTAATTTATGGACTCTATGCTCAAGCAGTGCAACAATTTAAGCAAGTTGTTAATACTTGAAGGGTCCGGGAGGAAAAATTATAGGTTACAATTTTTTTTAATTTTTAAGATTTATGTGCCTTTTTGCCTAATGACGTAATTTTGATACCTATGTTAAAACGGGTGATGCTAATAAATTCCATCTTGAATTGACATATCCGTTACTGGACGAGACTATACATGCTAAATTAGAGAAAAAATTTGAAAATAAAAAAATAAATTGGTAGAGAAAATATTTTTGGATAGTTTAAAATAATTTATAGTACTGTAAATGTTTTTCAAAGAAAACCAAAACCTTAAATCTGTTTTATTTTTTAATTCAGTGATTGAAAAAAATTAGCCCCCCCAAGTACATATCCCCATCTTCCGAAGTATGTTGGTGCCAACTTTGTAGCCCTAGGTCCAGCGGTTTGCCCTGCAGAACACAAACATACCTACAGACGCTAAAACATCTTTCCTTTTTTTTTATTAGGTAGAGATATAAATACACAGCTATATTAATTAAATTTTTAACATGATAAATCTCAATACTTAATTAAAATAAAAAATAATGATCCTAATATTGTGTGTTATGGTTAGCTACTTGTCAAAGATTGATTCATAAATGTGTGAATCAAAAAAGATATGAGTCTTTTTCATTAGTTTCCTGAAAATTTTAAAAACAAGAATATCATCGTTTTCATCTGGAACATCTTATATGAAATGAAGACATTTATTGGATTGTTAAAAGAGTGCCAAAAAAAAGGGTGTTAAAGTTCTTCATTTCATGAAACACAATGAACGTAACTGTGTTGGCAAAATTAGGTTCTAGGTTCTCTGCGTATTTGAATGCTGTGATAGGTCTCTATTCAGCTATGTATAAGAAAATTTTATCAACAAAAAAATTCTATTTATTCGGTTTACCTGAGAGCAGAAAGAAAACAAAGATGGCGACGAAACTAAGTCAATAGTTGCGTCTCTTAACCACCACCAGCTAAGGAGCCCATCAACCTTCTGAGGAGAGACTGGGGAAGACCCCAAGAAATGGCTTACAGAAATATGACAGGGTGGCAAAGCAACAAATGGGATGAGATGATGTGCCCACAATGTTTATTTCTTCCTCGATGGTATTGCAAAACAGTGTACATAAACAATGAAGACATAGTGGGTTCCTGGGATGTATTTAAAACTGAACTAAGTGAATTTTTCGAGAACGTCAAAATATACCAGAAAGGCAGAAGAACAATTGAAGAGCAACTCTTTCTGAGTACGCAGGTTTATAACATCCAGTGTCTTGGACTTTGCCGAAGTTAATCCCTCAATGCCCGAGGGCGAAAAGTTTCGCACCTGGATGAAAGGTATTGCTGAAGACATTTATCAGGCACCTATGCCACAAAGACATTGCCACTACAGCTGCTTTCATTAAATGGTGCAACTACATCGAGGATATGAGGTGAAGATAGTTGGTCGGCGAAAGTTTGAGAGACTCCCCAAACGTCGTTCCAGTGTCAGCTGTGGAAGACGAACCGACGAAGTGTCCTTGCCCGCAAAATTCGTAAGAGATGCGCCACTCGGCTGACCGCCCGAACTGAGGAACCTCCTTCTCCATGCGCAGTCGCTAGGAAGAGATAGTTCAAGATGAAGTTGAGAGGGCCTTGGTACCTGTCTCGGTGAAACCAACAGAAACCCGACGACGGTCTCAACATATACCACCAGACAAGCAGATCTGAAGTTCCCGTTCACAGGTCACCAGTACAGACAAGGAAAATTGATAAGTTTGGAGAACGCCAATAGACCAGTTTGTTTCCACAGGACGTCCTGCCAGTGCTATTGCAGAGAGAGTGGAAAGCTGTTTTTGCCTGCTATCGATCCTGCCCACAAAATTTCAATGAAGTAGAG
The DNA here is from genome assembly GCA_013235015.1 of Araneus ventricosus. NCBI lineage: Eukaryota > Metazoa > Arthropoda > Arachnida > Araneae > Araneidae > Araneus > Araneus ventricosus. The sequence continues at coordinate 2,812 of BGPR01013253.1, forward strand.
GCTGACGACGATTTCCGACGACCAAACTCCACTTCTGCAGACCTACGCCTAGTCCTACTCGGGCCGATCTCCAACACGCCGCTTCAGATCGCTGCTCACCATATCGCCGATCCAACCAGTCTCCCCGTCAGAACTGAGGGAAACTGAACGGAGCTCCAGGGAGTGTAAGGCCGCATTTGATGAAAATCCTCCGTCAGCAGCGAAGATGACCGGTAATCACCTGGTGGCAGGCTGCAGATAATAAGCCGATACGTGCTCTTGTATCCGGGAGCCTACTTTCTATTATCCGATAGGTATCGTCGTTATTTTAAAGAAAGTTATGTTTTCTGAACCAAGAACGTTGTACCCAAAGCTTCACGGAAGTTTTGTTCGGCCGATGGAAAAATGTATGTTGGGTGCATCATTATAAATAGCCGAGAGCTGCTGGGTTTGAATTCGTGATTTTGCGTATCAGTCAGCGACGTAATCCTTGACTTCTAGAAGCTTCCTCGCTGTAATACAGACTGGAAATATGAACTATTTTGGAAAGACGTCCAAGCCAAGAACCCTCAACCATGGATCGTGGAAATCCATATTATAGAGGACTGCACACTCTGAGCCCCGTTCTTTGGAGTAGAATAGCAGTATCAGGCTGTCAAGTCGGAAGAGACCTAAATGTTTGTAGAAGGAAACAAAAATTTGCTCTTCGAACGTAATATTGCCATACTAGACCATATTAACTTCCATACAACAGTGAAAGTGAGATATGGGTTACCAAATACGCAGTCGGAAAAACGAGCTATCCTTAAGGAATGTGCGTAGGTTTATTGGAGCATTAGATGATTATGTGCGATAATTGATATCAAATCACATGGATGCATTAACGGAAGTAACGCAATCTCTGTAGCAGAGTTCTTAATGATATCTCCTGATTTAAGTAACGAACAAAAGGCAAGCTAGCTATTCCGAACCTTTTCTGGAGTTTTCGTGAATACTGATAAGTCGACAGCCGTAATGAGCGAATGTAAAACACCGGATAAATACTGGCGATTATGCACCGGTCAAGCAAAAGGCTCAATGAGGTTTCACCAACCGGAAAGACGTATCATTCTGGAAGAAGTCGACAAAATGCTTTGATAAAGGTATCATCCAGCCATCTGAAAGTCCCTGGTCATTACCCGTGGTGCTTGTGAAAGACGGAAGTTGGCGTTTTGCGCAGATTACCGTAAGTCATCACTCATCACGACGAAAAGATGTTTGACCCCCCCACCCTGGTATTGACGATACGCTGGACTCTCTGGACACTCAGTTCTTCCTCCATGGACTCGCTCTGGTTACTGGTGATAGAGGTGGACGAAACGGACAGCGAAAAAGACAGCATTTGTTACCCCAGAAGGTTTGTACGACGTAAAGTCATGCTGTTTGAGCTCTGCAATGCAATCTGCTGCGACCTTCGAGAGAATTGATGGACAATTTGGCTACGCCATTTGAAATGGACCATGTGTTCTTGCTACCTGGATGTACATGGCTTAGTGTTCTCAAACCTTTAATGACCATTACTAGCCGATTACGGATGCCCTGAAAATGCATTCAAGAAGCTGGCTCCAGCTTAATCCAAAGAAGCCTTTGCAGCCCGAGAAGTAAAAACACTCGGCCATCTTGTATCACGGAATGACCAGATCCTGACAAAGTGAGAGCTGCAAGAAATTCTTCCAACCCCAAAGAATGTATGTGATATACGAAGCTTTGGATTTCGCCTTATATTTCCTGAAGGTTTATATGGGCTTTCGTTATCTCACGAACCCTTGCAGTTGCTGCTAAACGTGATAATAAATTTCATTTCGTGCGGAAGAGGCAGCTTTTATAATCTGAAGGCAGCGCTACTTGATCCAGAAGGGATTGGTAATGACGAAAACTCTCCTACAGAAATTCATACTGACAGTGTTTATGGTGTATTGGAGCAGTCCTGGTACAATTCAAAGAAGTCGAAAGTTATAGCATACGCCTCCCGAACTTTGGACAAAAGGCCGAAAAAAATTACCCACTACTGAAAGGGAATACTGTAAGGGCTATCAACAAATTTCTGTTCATACCTATTTGGAAGACATGGTTGTGATGGACCACCATTCATTATGTTGGCTCATGAGTCTCAAGGATCCTTCTTTCGGGTCAGGAAACTTCTACTAGATGGCACTTGACTTCAAGAGCATGATTTTCTGTAATGCCAAAACCGAAAGCATAAAGATGCTGACACCTCTCGAGAAATCCAGTGGATGGCCATTACTGGAACATCTGGGACGAAGTTCTAGCTGTCATTACGACCCGAACCTTGCTATCGAACAAAAGAAAGACTCCAATCTAAGCAAAAAAATAAACCTCAAAGACCGACCTGTCCACCTACAGATGAGGATGAATTCAAATTAATTGACGGAATCTTATACAGGAAAACTTTGATCCAACTGGAAAAAAAATGGCTACCCGTTATTCCCAAACATTTACGGAAAGACGTACTTAAGCACTTTCATGACGCCCTCCTACTGCAGGGCCATCTGCTCCGCGAAAACTTATGATAGAATCCGCAAAAAGATTTATTGCCAGGGATACCGAAACATCGTTAGATATGTCATGCACCGCCACGATTGCCAGAGAAGAAAATCCATTCTCAACGACCACCTGCGCCTATAGTTTCTATTTCCCCAGCTATGGTAATTCATCGCATTAGTTGATCTTCGGGCGATTTGCAAATCTGCTCTCCGAGGAAACAAATGGATCATAGTGTAAAGCAGATTACCTACTATGCGACAAATAAAAGTTTTACCAACTGCTGAAGCAGAAGAAGAAAGGGTTTTGTATAAGGAAATACTTCTGCGACATGGAGCTCCTTTATAGTTATCACAGATCGGGGAACAGTCTTCCAATCCAGACTTGTGTGTCAACTCGCCGAATTATGTAATATCGATCACCGTATGACGACAGCGCTACCAAGCAAAACAAATGGATTGACGGAGCGCTTTTAATAAAACTCTGGCCGACATGTTATCCATGTATGTTAATAATGAGCAGAGAAATTGGAGTCGAGATTTGCTCATTCGTGACATTTGCTTTACAATAAGGCGAAATGAGAGGAGACAAAAAAGGCTTCACCCCATTCTATTTGCTCTATGGTCATGAAGCCGAGACGACGCTAGACACAATGCTGCCAGTCTGTCCTGGATGATGTAGAGAATGATTACACTCCTAGGATGATTACTAGAGCTGGAAGAAGAATCAAGACAGTTAGCCAGACTACCTTTAAAGCTCAAGATAAAGCACTGCCAACAAGCGACTCTAAACACCGAATGTACTGTGGCGTCCTGGAGATCTTGTATGGGTTTCTACCCCAATAAGGAAAAAGTTGGTCTATCTGGAAAAAACTCTAAGAAGGTATTTTGGACCATAAGTACTATGCGTCGCTCATCAGATGTGACATATGGAGGTACAAGATTTTGATCCTGCATCCCGGAAGGAGAAAAATGATAAAGATGTCGTCCATGTGTTACGCGAAGCCCTACCATGACCCGTCACAGCAAATCTCAGGCCGAAGGTAGCCGCAGCCGCAACCAAGATGACATCTCGCATAGAGAGAAAAAATGTCTCAAAGGACCCATGACCTGCTCCAGAGTTTTAATCAAATTCGGCACAAGATAAAGGAGACGCTATCTTTTTTAAAGAGGAAGCAATGCCACCTAAAGCACCTCACCAACGTTCGGCTTGGCGGGCAGAGTAATGAACTGGTTTCAAAACCACAATGTGGTTCGAGTCCTGGCCATGGCAGTCTATCGAAGGACTTGGATTTTTAATTTAAAATGTTATTTAGTGTTTGTTCAGGTTCTGCACTTAGATATTTCTTTAAACATGCTCTTGGTGGATGTTTCTCGAATATTCTATGTGTATAATACTGAGTCCCATCAGTACAAGCATACTCTCAGTCTGTGCTGTTACGAGTTGCTTGACTCTAATAATCTATGGTCTGTTTATTGCTTAACCTGTAAATTCTTCCGATCATCGTGACAATACTAAATAAATTTTCAAAATAAAATAATTTTATAATATCTCTAGATTTACAATTGTACTCTGCTTAATTTCATAAACTGTATTTTTTCAGGATAAGAATTATAATTCATTTGATTTGTATTTAAATCCAGTAGTTAACAACACTATTTTTATAATAAATATTTAGTAGGAACTCCTAATTAATTTACATAATTAAGAATGGTTACATGAAATATATTTTTGTGTTAATGTAAATTTGTACTAAATGTAAAATAAATTTTAAATTCTTATTTTAATTAAGCATTCAATTTTCAAAGCCTTTTGTAATTTCATTGCTTACTTTTTACAAAATATCCCCAAACCTGTTTTAAATTGCCTAATTAAGTGGTAAGTATACTTACCAGTGAACATACTAAAATTTTTTTCCCAATGTTCAGTGGCAAGTATACTTTTACTAATTCCATTGGACTCATCACCGGTAAATATATTTACTACCCCTTAATTACCTAAATTAATTCAGAAACAAGTAAAATTTTTTGGTGTTTTTTGTATTTACATGATCACGAGTAGTTACATACATTTTTTTCAAATGTCCTGGAGTTATGTCTATAAAGGGTTAAAACACAGAGCTTGATGTTTCCAAAGGCAATTTTGTAATCAATCGAATTTCAAGCATCCACTTTCTGGCTTAGTGTTTAATAAACACTTTTAGGGCATCGGAAGAAAAAACTGGCGTAGGTGGTAAGTATGTATACCAGAGATCTTAAAGGTTAACAAGCACTAAGAAGCCATACCCTGTTTGAAAATTGCAGTAAAAAATAGATCAAATTTATAAAAAATTGATAATCAAATCTTAACGAGATTATACTTAAAAATACGAAATATTGAAGAATTTGAAAAATAATAATTAATTTTAAATCTAATAACCATTTTATGAAGAAAAAATTGTAATTACTAAGCAAATTTCAAAATTATGTAATTTAATATAAAGTTTTGTGTTTTGATTATACTTAAAAATAACCAGGACGTTCTATGCTTTAAAGTATTAAATTAGCAGACAATGGAGCCATTTAAAACTACTTTGATAATGATCATACAAATTAGCAGTGTGAAGATTGATATCACTTTCAATATTCATCTGATACCTAAACTCTCAAGACTGGATGAAGTCGGAATTTTTGCGGGAAAGCATTTAATAACTATATTGAGTTATGTTCCAATTCCCCATTAAGCATATACGTTGATTTTGAGTAGAGTGGTACCGTTAACGAGCATAATTTGTCTCTTTTGAATAATATTTTGTACGCGAAACACCTCGATAAGGAAAAACGTTTTCTCCTTATAAATTAATGTAAAATACGATAATGCGTTCTATGCCGATAAATACCTCAAAAAAAAAATATATGAAGAACGTTAAAGAAAAAATTATATACTTATAACAATGGCATATGGGGCGGAATTATCTTTATCTTTTCTTTCATCTCGGAATGATCCGACCTCGAATGCGAATTAGATTTAGAAAGAAAAATCTACTAGTTTATTATTTTGATATAAACTCAATTATTTTTTACTTGAAGCTGCTTTACATTTATTGTTTTTGCTGACGCCCAAAATTTGGTAAAATGCGGCACAGATTTAACATTAAATAAATTTGAAGCACTCAGAGCCACTGCCTTATTAGAGCATGCTTTTTATGCAATGTGATGCAGCAGTTTTCCATTCTTTCCTTCAACTCATCTGCCAAAGAGTTTTGTTTGTCAAGCCTCTTCCCTTCCACCTCTGACAAACTCTCCTACATAACTTCTATATCGAAACCGCCATGAGCTTCCTTCGGTGGTCAGCTCCACAAAGCTCCAGCTCATCGATATTATTGTCATCCCTCAGTTTCATGATTCAGCAAAAGACAAACTCCGTTGACTACTGACTCTCTTCTCCTCATCACTCGTTGAGCGAGTTTGTCTTTTGCATTTTGCTCTTTATGCTTACTCATTACGAGAGGTGTCTTCGTTAAGCAAAGTTCCACTGCATATACATTTAAAAAGTGTTTCATTAAAAAAAAATTACAAACCGTAAAGCTGCCAATATAGCATAAATGAGTTGATTTTCAAATTAAATATAAACACTATATAATTTTAATTATACCTAATATATAAAAATTCTAACTATTTATTTAGATATAATTTAAATTATAACCTAAGTAGCATGTAATTCACTAAGTTAATATACGAAATATAACAGAGTCATCGACTTACAAAGAAAACCCAGAAATTAAGTAAAAGTCACATGCACAAAAATCAGCAAGTTATTAATTTTAATATTAATGTTCTAAAACACGGAAAAATCCCTTTATTGGATTGCTTCAACTCGTGTGAAAAAAGTATATTAATACTTATTCATTACAAAATGCTATAGCTTTGTGAGCAAAAATTTATTTACGCGACAGGGAAGATTAAACAAAACGCTCTGCATATTTTAATTTTGCAGGACAAATTCAATTTTTTTATCGGAGAAAATTTGAATTATTTAGATGTTTTAAAGCATCAAGACATCGATTGTAAATGTAATTTATTTATGACATCAAAAAAGGGTATTTGAATTCAAAAAACGAAAATACAGAAGAAACAGAAGAAGTAAACAATTGCAACAATACACCTTTGCGAGAACGCAGCATCATCCAGTAATGCAAACAACGATATCGTCCGTAATTGACCAACGAACTACTACAGAATCAAAACAACAAAAATCACGCTTTAATAATTAAAACACATTAAAAGAAAATCATTAGAATAGAAGAAATGGAAGGCGAGATCTCGACCGCTGAACGTTTTCAAAGGCCACTGCCATCGGAGTGCTAATATGGAAATTTTGCATGTCTGAAATATTTTAGACATTATTTTATTCTGTGTTCTTTTCTTTCATTTGATTCTTTTACTCCATATACGATGAGGTAGGGGGAGTAGGAGTTGTATTTTCCAAATTTTTCAGCATTATTTAAAAAAATATGTCTAAAGTCATTCGTCATGAATTTTATTGTATAAATTCTCAAAAAGACTTATTGGGAAAAGATTTCTAACTAAAAAAATAATATTTTGCATCTGGATATAATTAGGTATAATTTTGCTTTTATTAAGATACGTATTTTATTCTGTGTTATATTGTGAAGTTAACATTCCTTGTAAGTACTCTCAATACATTTAAAAAATATTGAAAAAATAAGAATTTCAAATGTAAATACTAAGAATATACAATATTTATGCTTTTTAAAACCCAAAAATTAATTTTTTGTTATCGTATTTTTGGTTTTGTGGAAATAGTTCGTTAAAATATTAGTACTTTGGAGTTTCGAGTATTTGGTAAAATCATTTTCAAAATTGCTGTCAGTAGTACATTTACCTCACTGGAAAATCCATTTTCGACTTAATTTTCAAATTACTTGCAAGCATAACAATAAATAACGTTATTAGCTGCATTGAATTATCTCTATAACGCAGATTCATTTTAATGGATGTGATATTTTACATTGGTATACACAGAACCATCTGAACAAAAGGCGAGGAATAGTGCAAAGGCGACTTGTTGTCCTTGAGACAAATTTTCACAAACAAAATAAAAAAATATATGGTAATTCTTCTATTTCAAAACCCTTGTATTAAGGACTTATAAATACATAAAATGATAAATTGTGAAAAAAAATTACACAAATTATCGTTAATAAATAAAAAATTAAAAAACATTGCATAAAGTAATTGCAATTAAATAAATTAATGCTATCAACAATTTATTGAATTACAATTTTGAACAAAAGTGTATATAAATCACAAAAAATTATAGTCAGGAAACGTATAAATAGTAAAACTTATAATCCGAATTATATATATATCAAATACTATGCTTTTGTGTTTCACAAAGATTTCGAACCTTTTCTTCCAAAGAAATCATGAAAATTATGGATTATCCTTTGAAAATTGATTTGAGAAATGTTATCGCTGATGAAATGTGGCTCATTAGTTTTCTCATATCAAAATTGTTTTGATTTTCGTCTTATATTTGATCCGTGTCACATTCACTCTTTCGGCTATTTCATTTGCATTCATAAAAGAAGATATTATTCAGGAAACTTCTTCTCAAACAATTTAGCACGCCATTTAATTTCATTTAGAATATCGATATCTGTAGGTTTTCAGAGTGTTGTTTAACCATTTTATAAAGCCGTGGTAAGTATATATTTACTACCAACTTCATAAATTTCTAATGAAATTTTAAGGTTGACATAAGTACTGCCATATTTTCGGATGAAACAAAAACCTAGGTGTTCTTATTACTTTCTTTTCTCAGCAACGAAAGTTTCTGTACACGATAATTAATTATTAAATTAACAAACCCAATTAACAAAAGATTAATGTCACCCAATCAGCTAAATGAATTTCTTTCTTCAATAAATCTGATCCTAAAATCATTTGACTATCACACTGATGTAAAAATGGTCTTTAATGGGGTTAAAATCTTTAAGGGAAGGTGAAAGATATTAGATAAGACAAATGCATAATTAATTTGCATATTTCCCAATAACTTTGGGAAAGTGTTCTGTGTTATTTAGAGTATTAAAGGAGAATGACTCCGGAAGGTTTACATTAGAATGTTAAGATTGAAGAGATGATTGAAAAAAATTATCTCTAAACTAATTTATCTCTTCCTGCTTTCGTACCTTTCAAGTATATTTTCGTCTCTGCATTGAGAAAACCCGTCGATTAAATATCGAGGATAATCAGGAATATTAAACAAATATGTTTTCCGGATGATAAATCCTTCCAGGAATTTATTCATGATGTCAAAAAAGGGAATCACCATCTGTAGGAGCAATTTTAAATGTGTAAGATAATCCCTTCTTCAGAAATTTTAAAAGATGAAAAATTTTAATGTGTTTTTCCCCTTAATACGTTATTTACAGTTCTTACATTAGATAAAGAACTTCAGAATAATGCTAGGTCGTTTCACCTTTTGGGAGGTTTTCTAAATAATTTTATCAGATTTCTAATTAAAAATTATAATCGAATAAGTAGAAAGTTAATATTGTTTACTATTTTTCATATTATAGTGTAATTTTGGAAATATATCATAAATACGCTATTCAAATAAACTCTCAATAAACAGATTAAAATTAAATTAGTCCTCACTTACATAAATGGCAACTGTTTCAGGGGAATCGGATTTTAACAATTTCCGTATTTTTTTATAAAATGTTATCAACCCATATCTAATCTCTATAAAATTATGATTCAAAATTACCACTATTTTCACGTAAAGAGCTTTATATAAATATTTAATTTTTTTTGCCTTCATACAAAAAAGTACTCTGTAATTTTTTTTTAATAAATGCTGCCTTTGTATTAAGAGGTGCAATTTATAAAAATCAAATTGACTGCTTTCATCTGGGGACGAAAGCATCGTTTTCGGTTGTGCAGTTGACTAGCTGCTAGGCAGCACAGAAATTCACAGCAGAAGTGATGATATTAACCTTCCTTACCGGTCAAGACAATGTGTTGTGTGAACAAAGCTTAATTGAGTGTTATATGATCTAGCAGGCCATTCAAGAATGATTGATAGAAGAAACAAAAAATTTTAATATCAGTTATAATTTTTATATATTATTTAAATGAACGTAACATTGGGGCAACAAAACGAGTATATAGATATTAGCCACATAAGTGATTCGCATTTTGCTGTCTTTATATTTTCATTTCAGAAAAGCTTATTTCGTTCCCACGCGTATGTAACTCATACACAATAATTAAATACAAATGTAGGGTTGATATCTATCCGATGGCTGGTTTTGGCCGGAAATGACTGTAATGCTGAATAGGCAAGGTTGTGATAAAGACATTTAATTGCTGCATAAATACAACACACAACATTGCATTGAGAAGTTAAGGTACATCTGCATCTGCAAAGTAAAAAAATGTGGCTAACAGTTGACGTGTCAGTTCAGATTGACTCTGACTGGTTGTTAAGGTGATGCCATTAGCAACACCACGTTTCCTTTCGCTTTTATTTCCATTACTATTTTACCCATTGCAAATTGCTCTATTTAGAATTATTTTATTATTCGAACTCTTATCCTGAAATTTCTTGACTAGAATGATTTAAAACAGATAAATAATGGAGGTTTGTTTGCATATCTATTTTAACTTCATAAAAAAGCCACAACTTAAGACAGCAACTTCCAAATTTTGAATGAACCAATCGAAAAAGCTTCAAATCGTTAGGATTAAGTGAAATGCTTCTATTTCCCATTCTTTTTCGTAAGTTTCCGTACGAGCTGAGTAGTTCTTCGAAACTTTCCCGATATTTCGAAACACGTGTTCGTACAAAACAATCTGTGCCAGCAACCGATCAATCCTCAAAGGTGGCCAGTCATGTCAAGGCTGTCAAGGCATGCAGAAGCATTAATTGCCAGAACTAAACAGAAAAATGTTGATAAATACATTAAGACCGCTGAATTAACTACTTGCTGTACTAGCATCTTAATTATAGAAGCGCTGGATAAGCTCTTTTGACGCTCTTGACGCTGAAATATTTGCGCAACTGTGAAACCTCGTATACTATAAGGTGCTTTTCAGAAGGCGTCGTCTATTACTTTTGCACACTTTTCCTCTGATAAAAGGTGATACGAAATGAATATAAAGAACGACTCTCCGGTGTCCTTTGTTACGCACCTTTTTCTTTTAGTACTTTTTCCCTGACGATGATATTCATTTTCCTTTTGAATCGAACTATTTTGTCAAATCGAAAACATTCGTATTTCCTAAAGATTAATAAAAAAGTAAAAAATGTCCGCTTAAGCATCTTCCTTATCACTCACTATTTTATTGAAATCGAAGCCGACTTCATGCAGCATGTGCAATCCCAGAATTTTTTCCACATCTGATAAACGGACAATATGCACATTCGAATTCTCAGGTATTTGGTTTTAAAAACGCTTAATATCACAAACTTATCTCTTTAATTATATTTTCGTTAAAATAATTGAATTTTATGAAACCTATGCTAATTAGATTAGTTGATAATTAAGCAAAGCTTTGAATTCATAATTTAAATTATTTTTATCTTGATGAAATAAAACTCTTTGATCCCTTCTCTCGTTCCTCCTTTCCCATTGATTTTACCTTTATAATATGGTTAAATATAAAATATTTTGAATTTTAAATTTATTTGAAATAAATCTTGAATTTTTAATCAGTATGAAATTTGGAAATTTCGTCCAAATTCATGCATATTAAATTTCACTGCTCAGTATACATTTGTTTCGAAGTTGTGGGTTAATAAAAGTTCTGACTTCTGAAATTAAAATAAAAAATAATGGAATTTTATCTACAAGTTGATAAATAACACAGTTACAAAGATATGAAATATTTTTCTTTTAGTTACTTATGTTTTCTAATATTCCACGCATGCTTTTCATCTAAAAAAAATGATTTAGCATGAGACATAATGACGATATTAATGACAATTATGTAATCATGCAAAATTTCCATTCATATGAGTTGATTTTAGTTACATTAAATTTTCTGCATTGCTTCCAAAATTAACATTTCGTTAAAATAATTATTTTTTTTGTATTTATTTTGCTCATAAATCACAATTTATGCATTTAACCCCAAGCTTATTCTAGGTAATGCTATTATTCATGTGTCATAAATGAGAAACGGAAGCCAAAGCAGAATCCGTCTCTGTATTTTTTTTTTGTTTTCAGAAAGAACGATATTACCCAAAAAACAAAAAAGCACAATATTTTTCTATATGCTGAAGACACTATACCGTTTCTAAGTGGGATACTAGCCCATCATTAAGATTATATTCTGAGACCAGAAGTCACATGCATGCAATGAAAAATAAAATTAAATGTTGAAAATAGAAGTCACATTTTTCAAATTTCAAGAACTGACTCCAAATCAAAATCTATGTCATCTCAAAAATTAACCTAAGTATTTTAGACTAATATTAGATATATTAGATAAATTTTAATCTTTTACCTGGCCACAGAGAGTTTTCAAAGTGGAACTAAATGAATCATCTTAGAGAGCATACTCCCCAATCTGCAGGAACCTCGAAATTATCTATGAAGATAAAATTCTTTACAAAATATCTATTATTTGCATCTAGTTATTTCTATGTAAGAAAATTTAGTTTCCACAGCCAAACACAACATCAAACAAATTAGAAGTTTTAAGAATAAAGCTTTACACCCCATCTTGAAGAGCTACACTCACTGTAAGGACAATAACTCTTCATGCCCTAGAACTTCCACCTTTAAAAAATTCTACATTAGCTCTTAGTTTTATAATAACATCCCAGCAATCAAGAATTGAGCCATTCCACCAATGCCTTGGCTCTACCCAAGCACAAAAGTCCTGAACTACGCTGTATGCAAAATAATTACGGTGTATATAAAATAAATACAGTAAAGAAATAAAATGAAATCAAAATTTACTAAAACATGATTTAGTAAAATTGATAAAAATAAATTGCAGTTAATAATTTTAACCGAATAGAAAATTTTCTTCCTCTTTCAATTTTTTTCTCCTAACTAAGGATTGAGTTAAACGCATAAAGTCGTAATCAAAGACAAAGGAGAAATTTACTAGATGGGATTTTGCACAGGTATACAAGAAAAATTAAATTACTGAAATAAAAGCATCTTAATATTAAATGTGAATGTGTATATAAGTTATTACATTTAATAATTAATGTAGTTATTAAATTAATACAAGACAATTGTTTTACGAAAATATTATCAATATTTGTATGATATGATGTTTTTTAGAGAACCAGAAATATTTCATCGCTACAGCCAAATGAGCTTTTAAAACGATCCTAAGATTAAGATATTTTATTTTAAATGATTAACGCAGCCAGTTCCATCATTACTTCTGTTGCAATTAAATCTTACGTCCTTTCCTAACCCCAGATTTTGGCTACGTTTTGAGGGTTAATATAGGTTGTTGTCTGTGATTGCCTGTATGGAAGAAATGGTTTCAAAGAACTACTCAGTTGGAAAGTAACCTCAGGTAAATAAGTGTTAGATCTATAATGCATGACATTTCTTTAGTCATAACATTTGGAAAGCATTCATTCCAACTTATAGCAAATTGTACAAAAAAAGTTACTCTCCTAAGTTGTCAATTTTTTTGAACATAAGACGAATATCATGCAAACAAGCTCCAATATTTATTTATATTAAAACATTCTAATCAATATTTACTATAATGATTCAAAATGAAGTACTTGCAAATAGAGTAAAACTACACTTATATCCAAACAAAAATCGTGGAATGAAATCGGTTTCAGAAAAGGGGGATAAGAAGGGCAACTCAAATATGAACTACTTTACAAAAACTATAAAGTTTGGATTACAACTTTTCGTCTTCATTTGAATTAGTTATAAAAAGGTTTAATAAGAGATGTAAGCTTTCATATGCAGATAAATGTGAAGAACCACTAGAGTAATTTTAAATGAGCAAAAAACTAAAAAGCACTTAAATTTAATCAGTGGCGAATCCGGATTTGGTCTGAAGAGACTGAGGTAATAAAAGCTTGTATAGTCGTGACCCTTGCCGCCTTATGTTAATAAAAACACTTTAACTTCACTCACCCGACAATAAGAACGAAAGACACCACAATACTTGATAATTTAATAAAAACACAATGAACATCTGCCAAAAATAACACCGCGTAAATGCTACAAGAACGACAGGAATGACTACTGATCCCACAAGCCAGAAAGTTAATATTAAGCCACGTCTTATTTTTTTTTTTAAAAACATAAGACATTGAAAATAAAATGTGTAGGATCTAAAAAAAATCACGAATTCCATTTGGCTCGAGACTAAGACTCCTCTCCCCCCCCCCCCCCCGTATTCGCAACTGAATTCAAACAAAGAATCGTAGAATGAAATCGGCTCTGAATGGAAAAAAGAAACAACTCAAATATGAACCACTTTGGCTAACAACTATAAAGTTTGGTTACAACTTTTTCACGTTCATTTCACTTACGGTTATGAAAGGTTTTTATGTGTGTTAGCTTCTGTTACTATCAATCTTTCCTGAATAATCTGCTAGATCATCCAACGCGCAATTAATCTTTGCTGAATTATACAACACACTGTCGTGAACGGTAAATGGAGTTAGCTTGATATTTCTTAAATCTTAAATCATGAACCTGTTAAATTCTGTACTGCCTGGCAAGCGGCGTTACGATATCTAATGAACAGCACTATAGAAAATGTAAGCCTATTTCCATAGAGCAAGGCAGTCAGTCTCTACAATATATTTGACTTACACATAATTCACCTTAATATAAAGAAGCGTAGTTGTATTAAAGAAACCAAAGACTTTTTCAACTCCTTCAATTTTTTCTGTGATTTCTTTAAATGTAGAGCAAATTAATCGAAAATGGGTAATTTTGAATCATTTTATTATTAAATATAGTTTAATTACATTTCATGAACATACAAAAAAGTGTAAAATAATTCTGCTAATACAGCGGGTGTCTGTACATTTTAGAACGATTTTATGCTATTTTAAAAACTATTTAACATATTTTCGTTTGAAGTGTTCAGTTAGAAACGCCGAATTTTTTAACCTCTTTTCTAAATCGTAACTTCCATGACAATAATGATTTTTTTTTTGGTATCGGAGGAGGTATTTGTCCATTTCTAAAAGCCTAAAGTCCACAGAAAAGTTTGTAGGTCGATTGTTAGATTGTAGGTCGTGGCTTTGAAAGTCCAAAATCCCAAAAACTACCGAGTGTTACAGAAATTATATAATTTATGTGAAAAATAAATTTTTGAAGCAGAACGAATTTTCCTCACAACGAAAAACGAAATCGTTCTAAAAATGTCCAAACACCCTCTGTGCAGTTGTTATTTATTCAGTAAGAAGAAATTTAATTTACAGTTGTTTAGTAATTATTGAGAATTATGTTTATTTAAATAACGTATTTATAATATTTTCCAAAGTTACTGTATATAATATGCAAATTCTCAATAAATAATATTTAATTTTTTGTCTTTAGTGAAACGATTGATTATAATTTTAATTGGAAATCAGAAAAATAGCTACGTAAGAGAATGACTCCAATGCCCATATATGGGTCAGGATGCTGCAAACGGTGCGATAAGCACCTCGAAACTATTTTTCAACATACGTGCCTTTGTTTTTTTCTTCTTTTTGTTTTGATCCAAATATGCATGCATTTGAATATTATCACGCGTTTTCTTCTGGCATTTCCCACATCGGCCGCAAAAAAGGCAAGGTAACAATTCTTTCTAACTTTAAAATACCTTGAAGTAACATAGTGGCCTTGGAGAAAACAAAATCCGAAATATGTGAAATAAAATTAACTTATTTGCTCTTGTTTGATTGCTTTGAGCCAATTGGTATAACTAATTAAATAAAATAAATATCGTGAGCAAGTTATTTCAAAATTTCTATACACAAAATGTTCAGAAAGGTCAGCCAAACTTTATGGTGAAATAGAAAAATTCAATTTGCTTTTCACAAGGAGTCTTAAATGCAAAGAACATCTACCACAGAGGGCGCTTTCAAATAAATAAGTATATAAGAAAATTATATACCTGTAAACTGTATATTAAAGATAGAATGGAATACAACTTTACACAGCATAATTACTCCAGTTACATAAATAGTGTAACATGGTATGCGTATAAAGATCTGACAGCAAACTTTGATTACATCCCCATGCATCCCAAAGTTTTGTTGTTGATTCATCCTACTTGGAATTATCGTATTTGTTATTCTGCATACGACTTGTAATGTTACTGTTGCCCACGGTGCCCGGTTTCACCAGAAAGCACCTAATTTCACCTCAATCTCTGTTGTCCATTTCACCTGATGCATATTTTTATGTTACGCAATTAAATGATAAAGAGACCTCTCTAGCGGTACCTCTTAGTGTTTCCGACCCCATACTGTATTGCAAATGGATTTGTTTCTGTATGCATGACCTCCCCTAAAATTTGCAAACGATCTTTCTCTTGAAAAACCTGTAGATTTCTGGTGCTGTACATTCAAAGGCATTTTAAAATTTTGAGAAGTGTCCTGAATATCTTTTTTCCAAATGAAAACAGAATTAGCCGAAAAGTTAAAAGTCACACCTGAATTCCTAAAATTTGAAGAACTCCGCCAAAAACGCAAAACAATTTGATATGAAGGACCACTATACGATTCTTGCATCGCAAAAGAATATTTTGAATTCAATATTTTTATTCATAATCGATAATGTCATTATTTCTTTGAAGAAGATTTTCGAAATTTACTACAAACATGAAACATTATAATTTTTACATAGATATACACAATTCAGTTAAAATTCACAAACTGAGAGAAGATTATCTTCTTACCAAAAGAGTTAAAATGCAGATTTTCACGTCGATATTGATTGCATTGATTTATTTAATGAAATTTGTTCGACTTTTCACTTTTGGATCATAATATTACAAGATATCAAAATAATTTATTTCAAATGAATGAAAATTTTGTTACTGTAATTGAATTGTAATTTTGGTTTTTATTTCATTAATTGTATTAACTTTTACTAATTACCTTCGCGCATGCAGAAAAATCTATCCAAGATTAAAGTTAAAAAAGAAAATTCTTTTGGTGTTTAGTAACAGTAATGAACGATTCACCTCCTTAGACCTTTATGTATCGAACTGAATCAGTTGAAAACGAATTTTATGACATTAGTATAATTCGTTGTGGATACGCAAAAAAAATTAAACTTGAATCAATATCTGTAAACTTTTTTTCCAATAAGCTATCGAATTGTATTTTTTAAGTCTAGCGACTAATTTTGTACTATTGGATTTATTAACGATTTTTTGTGTTTATTGAAATGTTAATTTTATAAATATAAATAATTATTTACCACTGTCTACCGACCTTTCTTCACAATGACTTAAATGAATAATATAATTATAAAATGAAAACCCTGTAAGAGGAGTTATGATTGAAGCTGAGGCCGTGAACTTTATGTTTCGCAGGTTTGAATGAATGATGATTGTTGGTGTAGCAGTGGTGCAGTCGCGTCAGCTAATGCTGGGATGCTCTAAAACTGTGCGGGAACGCCTCTAAGCTTTGTGAAATAATTGCACTGTTTTAAGAAGATTTTGAAAGATTTTTCTTGTTTTTTTCCCCAAGAAAATGAGCTGCTCCACTACAGCTGTTTCAGATACGCAAGAAATTATAGGTTACGAGTTTATAGATTATTCCTTCACCTTAAAGGTCTGTATTGCCTTTTGGAGCAACATACCCGATTTTGTCTTCTAAAATCTTGGAGAATAAGACTGAAGCTCTAATGCGTATTGTTGCTACTAGATACACACTGAAATTCTATTAAATCAATTTACAACATATAGATGACAGCCTGAGTGCTGATTAAAATAAAAATAAATTGATGTTTTGATGAGTATGCATCTTTTTAGCATTGTTTGTTCACTTGAGAATACCATAGTTTAATACAATAAAGTATTCAAGAAAATTCTTCATCCGTATTGATATTTATTATTAAAATTCATCTGCGTTTGATATTATAGTATTTTATCAAGAAATTTTTTCTGAAATATAAAGCCCACAGTTCTCAGTTGGTACAAACTGTTTATTATCCATAAACCATACTGAAAAAAATAGATTTTAAAAGTATATTTAATAGGTTTTATTTAAGAAATGAAAGACAAAACATTCTAAAAATCAATTTTAAAAAAATCGGGCTTTAAGAATTAATTCAAACTTTGTCAAATGGTTTGACAAAAAAAAACGACTGCTGTTCGAGGCTTTACCTTCTTGGATATGTTCACTAACTTGAAGGAGTAGTAGTGCTGTTAAAATGTGGACTGCGATCAAATAGCTGTTATTTTTGATTTTTGACGTAGACTTACGCCTCTATAGAGGTCTAATGGTGTCGGAAAAGGAAAAAATGGCGCTTTCGTACTAAAGATAAACGCTTATAGCTCCGCAACCAAAATAACATACAGATAATTCGTTTTAGTTTCATTTAACAGAGAAAGGTGACATTGAAGATTTCAAAAATAATTCTAGAATTTGTTATTACGCTTTAGCTCACAGTCCAGTTGCAGTTGGTGAAAATCACGAATTTTACATACAGATAGAGTCACATAGTTAACTAGACTACCAGACAATTACAGACTAAATAGTAAATAGTCAAAGAGCTGCTTTAGTCACAGAAAGTCATACTGTGTAAGGTAAGCATACCACGCCCCTCAATCACAGTGTCCTTTTCAAGGCGGAGACAGCCTCGTCGATATTTTTCTACGAGACATTTAAGGAGTTAAAAAATTAATATTTATCCGGAGTTTGCTGAGAGTAGGTAGAATGAGATGGGCCTAAAGTTGACGCCCTACGTTTATTACAGACTTATTTAAATATGAAGATTATTTTCCATTGTCCAACAATTTGAAAATATATTAGCTTGAATATGGTATTTAGTTACCGCTCGTATTAAGATTAGCTTAAGTGATAGATTTTTTTACCATTTTATCTAATATTCCACCGGAGAGTTCGATTAATTTTGCTTTTCTTAATGTAGTTAATATTTCTGAGATTCTTAAAGACTTATATTTAGTGGGCCTAAGGTTTTATAAAATTTTGCTACGGAATCATACTTTTTTTCTGCATTTTCATGAGATATTTCATTCTCCGTAAATTGCGACGGTCTGCTAGAATTTCCGATTTTTGCGGTTTTGCCTTTGATTAAACTCTTCAAAAGATATTGAAGCTTGGCTAGTCAACAATTATAATCAGTTTTGGTTAAAAGGTATCTAAATCTCTGTCAGACCTTCAATATCCTATTTCTTTCAGATATTAATTCCAGAAGGATTCTAAAATAAAATAATAAATAAATAAAATAAAATTACAAAACTATAAACTTTTTAGCGGCTGGAGAAAAATTAGGCGAATGGTAATTTTGGGTAAAAGAAGTAATAACTAAATTTTTCGCTATCCCGTACCTAGTATATCTAGAAACGAAAAAATAGCAAAAACTAGCAGACATCATTTCAAGATATGTGTTCAAAATTGCAAATCTCAGGTATGAACGAGACAAACAAAACAAAAATTCAAAGATCTCAGGTATAAACGAGTAATGATCATACAGTTAGAGAATAAAAATAATATTTTCGTACTAATATATTAGAAAAACTGGAAAATGACATTCATTTTAAACTCTGATATATAAAATAGTAAAAGGTTAGAATTAAATAAGATATGAAAATAAAATTAAAATTTTATAGTATCTTCACACTTAGTAACAAAAAAGTGAAACACCATTGACACTCGATTACTGATACAAAAATCTTAGCTCATTGTTTTCCTTTTTACAGAGTGATACATGAAGTATTTCCCATAATTCTATGTGGGCAGAGTAGAGAGGGAAATACCTTAGATTCCTAGAGTACAACGAAATACTACCCTGAAAAGTATTGGCATTCTTTCGGTTCTAAAGACAGACAGGGGGAGGAGCATGCTGACTTCATCAGCCAAATCCTTTGTCCTTCAAATTGAAAAAAGCGAATAACGAAAGATTATTTACATATTAGTATTAAAATTATTACGGTAAAGTTCAATCCAACAATTTTGGAATGCAGGATAATTAAATATTAAGTGCAATGAAAAATGAATATAAAAATGATTGCGGTCTCAAATCCCTAATAGACTGAATTATTGTGAAAGATTTTATATCACATTTTTACAACTTCACCATTCAGACGATGATTAAATTTTTCCAAAATAATAAGCGATAGTCTTTTTAGGATACTCCTATCATTCTAACATTTTATCTGTAATTAAATAATTGAATAAAAGGGGTTGTTTCTATCATTCGCATTCTAACATCTAAGGCATTCTAACTCCTATCTTTCCTCCTATCGTTCGTAGTATATGTTACTCAACCCCCCCACGTATACACCTGGCTCTCAGGAAAGGCAAAGTGAAGAAAGTGGCGGGACAGTTACGCGGGGGAGTGAGGAAGAGACGGCTATAGTGTTTAGTTTTGCCTAATTGTGTGCATTAGCTTTGTAGAGTTCTCGTAAAAGTGAACTCTGAGTATTAGATGAATAATCTTTATGCTAATTCTATTGTATATTTGTAAATATTTGTTATTTTATTATGTTTATTAAGCTATGAAAAAGAGGACAAATATAAAAAACACTAACCCCAATGCGGCTGTTCCGCCTCAGAAAAGGATGTGAAGTGAAGAGGGCGGACAGTTACGTGGGGTTAGTAAGTACGACAGCTGATTCTCTATGAGCCGTTCTTGATAATTTGATTTTATTTATCTTTTATAATTTATTAGAAATAAAGACAATTGTATTACTGCATTGTTAGACCTGAAGTAGCTTCTCACAGATCAGAACTAAAAAAAAATTGAAGATTGATAAACAAATGAACAAAAATTTGCTTCAAAATTTTATTACAAATTAGAAATTTCTCATTAAGCGGTAAAAGTAAAAAAGAATTTCCTAAAAGAAAACTGCTGAAGAGAAAAAAAAAAAAAGTTGTGAGAATCGAGAGAACTGAAATCTTTTCCTTTCGATAAAAGCAACCAACCCATGTTAGAAATTTAAAACTTTATTCTATAAAACAAAATACCTTTTGTAATTTTCAGTGGAAATTATTTACTGTTTTAATTGGTTGCTATAGAAGAGGAAAATTTTATTGGCCTCCTGGGGAACAAACTTTAAATTTATATGTTTCACCATATGAACAGTAGAACCTCGGGAATCCGAACCTATTTCTTCAATTTTCTGAAAAAACAAATTATTAAAAAATGAAGGAAAATAACAATTAGGAATCGAAATCAAAACTAATGTTAATTCCAAACTTAAAGAAACATTTGAATTGTTACTTAAGAATGAATACAACACCTTTATTAGTAGAAACTGAATATCGGATATTTTCTTTTGGCGTAAGAAACTAAACCTGCTTGACGTTGAGAAAAGCAGCCACTTTTCGTACTCTTTCATGAGAAATAAATACTTTTCTGCATTTTATATATAAAGAGCATTTTACTGAAAATCTGCACAACCCCATAGCCAAGGCTTGATTCCTGGGTAGTTCGATTGTGGTAATGATCATGTATTTTCTTTTTGATTTCCATTAGCTGAGGTGATCGAGAATCTGATACGCAGTTTTAGAAATTTTCGTTTTCCTCCCGTTTTCTCTTGTTTCTGAAAAATGTAACTAATTAGCCCAAACACCAGATTCAAGAATTGCATCAGAGATTCATTTTCAAGTCAAGAAAAACTCTTCTTGTGATGAATTTAAATACTTAATTTCTTATAGTGCTTACCATTCTCAAAAATTGGTATATTTTAGATTATCCCACCCTAAAACCCAAATTTCACGCCGCAGAATATATTTTGATGACTATCATAAAAAATTCCATTGTCTGGAAAATTTCCACCGTCAGTGTGGCCTTTGAACCAAAAAGTTTGGAGAACCCACAGCCTTATATTTTTCTGCTACGGAAAAAAATGTATGCGTGTGTGTGCGTGTGAACACTATCACTGCAAAAGGCAGCGAGTTAGGTAATAAAAATTATTATAAGGTTTTTACACAGGAATTATGGAAGTCAATCAAATTTTGAATCAAATAAATCAAAGAGAAAAGTTTATTTTCCCCCAAGTGATAATCTATTTTTTTCACAATTTTATCAAGTTTACACAAAAAAGAAAATATTTTAAAGAATGTTCAACCGTATAGTCATTGATAAGCAACGATGACTGACATTGAACATTTTTTATTATTATGGTTTTTATTTTACACAACCTGTTACAATTCCGTGTTGCATAAATATTTAATGCATGCGATTGCGTGTTAGGTATCGAGCCGAAAATTAAAAATAATTATTTTTTAAAAAATGCTATAGGAAAAAAGAAAACGGAAAAATCATTGAAAAGATGATAAAGACCTAAAGAGTGAAAAAAGGATTTTTTGTCAGATAATTATTTCCAAAGCTACCGTAGGAAATTTCAAAATTACGATCCATCAATGGAAAAAGGCAGCTGCTTTTACTTTCAGCTTACTTTTAACGGCGCTAATCGAAAACAATTACTGATATGACTCAAATGTATAAATATTTTTGACTACACATTAACGCCAATCAAGAACATTTACTGGTATAACAGACAGGTACAATTATTTTTAACCACACGTTATAAGTGTATTTTTTTATGTGGAAGGATACAAGAAAGTCGAGATGAAAATAATATTGAAATGTTTTGATAAATGGGCTTAATAATAGATGTGAAAATCAATAATTCAACAAACAATTCCCTTATCATCGATATCTAGTGCAGCTGATCTTTTTACAAAGCCACTTGACCTGCGTAATCAAATCCTTTGAAGCAATGTAAATTAATCTCAAATACCACAATATCAGGAAAATAAAGAAATTCTTAAGTACTTCCATGTGTCTCATAGCAAGATAACACAATGTGTTTATTTTTTTCTGCCAAAAATGATAAGCACATGGGAAGGTTTCCAAGAGCTTCAAGCTTCTTCGTAACTTTAATCTTCAGATAAAAAACAAGTTCGATACTTCAGCTTACTCACTCGAATTTTATGTTCAATACCGAATCTACTCATGTGCTAATGAAGTTCTTTTGATGACAAAAATGTAAGTGGATGAAATTTATGTGTATTCCGTAACGTTAGGAATTGTTGCAATGGCACAATTTAGCCATTTAAACGATCAATTCTTTCGGTTTGAAAACTTCCAAATCTAAGAAATTATATTTTTGTTTGGATAAAGCATATTTTTGACAGATATTAGAATTTCAATATTTAAAAAAAAATATCTGTAAATTTTTAAGCATTTTGAGACTAAACATAAGCGAGATGGTTTGTAACTGAACATGAAGTTCGGAAAAAGCTGTTTCATCAGTTTGGAGTGTATGACTGAAATTTTATATAGCTCAGTATTTCTCAATGGTTCTGAATTTAGAGTCAGTCTTTGCAAATTAGTTACTATAGCACCACTTGCGATAGTTTTTGTTCCGTTTCGTTTCTATACTGTGTAATAGTGATATGTCGGATTCGTTCCTTTCGTGGACTCGGATGCGGGTTCGGCTGCGTATCCGGATATGCAGATTCGTTCCGAGTCCGCAACGTAAATGGATTTATTGCCCATAATTACTTTAGTAATAACGTCTTTATTATTCAACTTGTATTTTAATATAATTATGAATCATAATTAATAGCATTAAAATTGTAATTAGACAATTAATTATATTGATAATAATTTTAATGAATAATTTTGATCATTAATTATAACTAGATAATTAATTATATTATTAATAATTAATTTTAATCAATAATTATAACTAGATAACTAATTATATTAATAATAATTTTAATAATTAATTTTAATTACTAATTATAAATTTTAATTACCATTTCATCTCTTCTTAAGAACACGGTGCGGTCCGCCAAGTTGAATTTTTCTTGACGCCAAATGTGGTAGCCTTTTTCTTTTTGTTGGCAACCCTAAAACGTTGCCAAAATGTGCATACATTTGACTCTTTCCTTTAGTTACATTTCACATGTGATTATGACGTCACATTTCAATTGTAACTGAATTAGCTCCACTGCCTGGAATGTAAGGATTGTTTATATTTTGTTCATAGTCATCCAGAATTATAGCGTCAAAAGTGAGGTTCCGATATCATGCATGATCTTTTAATATTCAGTTTTTTTTTATGCTAACATAATAAATCTTCAGATTTCCAGAATATTTCATAAATGAATTCAACTGTCATATGACATTCACAGTACGCAAAATTTCGAATTGTTCAATATGAAAAATTTACAAGTAATATATTTATATTAGAATTACGGAAAACACTTCTATCACGTGATTCGAAAACCGGAGCAAGTTCTCTCACAACACGCCATAGCGCAATATGATCCAAGAACTAAAGAAATCCTCGAACAACTCAGAATGCATTGAGAACTGTTAAGAGAAAAATTGATCAAGCGAATTTTGTGTATATTACATCTGAAATATGTAATATAATTCATGGGTCAGTAGCACAAGGGAAAAAAGAAATTTAACATTTTATTTTAAACCCTCGTTTTTCTCGTATAATTAAACAGTACGGCACGTTTGCAATTTGGAACTCTTTTTTTTCGCCTGAGAGAAGTCTAAAATGCGAAGTATCAAAGTCGTATTTTTAAAAAAATCAAATACTTTCTTTTCCTATCATTAGTATAAGAGAAAATAAAATGCGTAAAGAATTCTATATGCTTGCTTCACCGCCTAGTTGGAGTTGTTTTTCCCTAGAAATGAAATCTTTCTATTGAAAAATAAATGGAGTTTAAAAGAGAATTTCTCTAGTGTTTCAGCCCTTCAGAACAACATATGCAAAAAACTTTCTTCTTTAAAGAAAGCTAAAATAACAGATATTTTATAGAAATTACTTTTTATCTTATTATTTTATTAATCTTTTTATTACAAAAGAGGAATTTAATGATAGTATTTATCTTTATTAGAAAAATATAGGTAATGGTAACTTTTTTGTGTTTTTGGAAACTAAAGGCCTTTTTTGTACCAGTGTTTTGTTTCCTATGACATGGATTCTCGATGGAACCTAACAAGTATGTTTTGATAGGAATATCCGCATTTGCTTTTTTCAGATAGACGACTATGTTTTCTTTGTTACGTATGCAGCACATTAACAGATGTTTTTTGTATTTTTTTAAAATCATATATTTTTCTATTATTATTTCAGGTGCAAATCGAGCATTTATCTGGGTGCGGTTCTCCTGGTTCTTTTAACAGTCGTCAGAACAGAAACAAACTTATCTGCATGTGAGCAAAAGGAAAAGCACCAGGCATTGTTAGATCTTGCTAAAGAATCAATCAACAAAGCTAAAGATCTTCATCCAACTTGCGGTGAGTACCTAAAATTGTATTATTAAATATCTTGTTCATGACAATTTTAGAGTACGATTGACATGAAAAAGCCTTACTGTTAGTTATCATATATTATCATCACTTTGATCGACAAATGATTCACTTATTTTACATACTGTGATTTTATTGGAGATAAAATATAAAATGGATTCTGCAATATAGGATATAAAGTACTGACGTAGATCACTGATGAAGATACGTTTGCAAGTTCAGATATGTTTAACAAACCAATATTCTTATCTTTGGACATATGATAATGTAGGTGGCACTACATCCCATGCTTAAACAGGGCCGTCTTAAAAAGTTTGAGCACCCTGGGCTTGAGTTATTTGGCGCCCCATCAGAACCATAACTAGGAATTTTAGCGCCTATGGCCCAAAGGAAATACCAACTTAATGAAATAATTGAGGAGCAAAAAAAGTAATCTGTTCTGTGACTAACGCGTTACAATTTGCAAATCGGTGCCTTTTCATATTTAAAATTATAATTTAATGAATGTTTTGGTTCAAAATTAAAATTAAAAGTTTAGTAAATTTATAGGCAACTTTAGACTAAGGACACCCCTGGACTGCAGCCCGATTAGCTCACTAGATAAGATGGCCCTATACTTAACATTAAAGATTCCACATTTATGATACACAACCAGTTGGAAGAACCAAACATTCTATTGACACTTGAACGATGGTACATACGGCATCTTTCTGCAAGATATCTTGTTTACCTCACAATTAAAATGCATGTAAATGAACGCCGTATTCTCGAACAGTAATGCGTACTGCCCTAATCCGTACCAAGAATGACGGTTTAAGACAAAGCCTTCTACCATCTCAACGCTCCGTTTACGTAGATATATATTTCAATACAAAATTTGCTGCTAACTCATGTATGGCGAGAAAGTGCAACCTCTGTTTTTCACAGCGACTGGAGCATTAACGGATACCATCTCGTGGATCTCATGTAAGTAGACCTGGATGTATATATAAGCAAAAACAACATAAAATATTCTTATTGCGTTCCCCTTTACTTGACTTTAAATTTCGTCAGATATTTTAGACCAGCCCTGTATTAAAATATAAGTAAACTGTACCCAGAGCTTTCTTTTCTATGTGACATTCCTTTGGTTTAGTCTCTTGAACAAAGCTTCATAAACTACGGATCCCATCCCCAAGTAGATGCACAGAATGAATTTTTGGCTTACAAAAATATTGGCTGTACCTATCTGCGAAAGTTTCTTGAAATGAGTTAACACAAAAAACTCAGAAGACTATCTTGATTCGGAAACATTTCACTCAAATTTTCAAATGTAGAATTTCAGCAAATTTAAATATTTATCATTAATTTAATTTAATTTATTATTATTATTAACTTCATTATTTTGTTTATTATTTTTTTATTTCATTACTTTATTGTCCTATTTAATTTTTGTGGGATTCGTGACTTCACTTAGATTAGGGAACATCGAAATTCATAAAAACAGTTCTATCTGTGAACAACTGGGTTTTAAATTCGTGGGAAATAAATGTGGGTGCTTCCACCGGCTGCCACTTAAACAGCTACAATTGTCCGCTTGAGTTCGATTCACACTATTCGAAATGTAACCATAAAGAAATATACCGGCACTGCCTTGGCCCCGGGAGTGAACTCAATGGCCCGGCCACCGCGAACAACAAATTCGGGCTCTGTGGGTGGTTCACAATAGCCCTTGTTACGATCAGCTCATGCGACGAACGCTCAGACAGAGATATGACTCGTCATCGCCGACGAGCTCATAAGAGCAACATAACCACTATTGTGCCCTCTAGGATTTCTCATTGTCATATTTGAGGCGCCCCCCCCCTAAAATCATCTACTCAGACGGTAAGCGCATAAAAAATTTCGTACATTTAAAAACAATATGGCATCTGATATATCTACAAATACATACTTTCAAATGCGGAGTCAGAAATTTTTGTTTAAGGAGGAGTTTGAGAATTGTGCCGACTACATTTGTTTACATTCATATCTCCAAATAATAATACTTTTTTAAAATTGTTTTGTAGGCTTGACAGCGTCAAATCAACAGAAGTTCATCTCATTTGCGTGAAAATAATTTTAATGAAATAATGTCCTCATCTTCTAGTTGTTGGAAACTTATTTGTTTTCAAAAGTCAATCTTTACAGCTTTTACCTTTTTCTAAAGATCTTAAAAGATTTAATGTTAATATGTTTTAGTTTCTTAAACACCCTTTAATTACCTAGTAGTTCTTACAATCTCTCATTTTGAAAGAAATTATATAGGAACTATAAAATTTGGGATGTCATAAAGCCATTCCCCAAAAATTTGGGATGCCATAAAGCCATTTCTAAAAAAGTTGGAATGTCATAAAACCATTCCTAAAAAATTGGGATGTCATATTGCCATTCCTAAAAAATTTCGGATGTCATAAAGCCATTCCTGAAAAATGTGGGAATCCGTCAAGCTTATATAGTAAACTACATATTTATTTTCACTGCTTATAATTGGTTTTATTTTCCAAAAACGTATGAAAATGTAAGGATTTAAATTTATAAACTGTTTAATTAGATTATACCCAAAGTGTGAGTGAGCAAAAATGGATTTTTATAATTTAATCATTTCCACACTTTTATTATATATTTTCAATTTTAAACAAAAAATCTCTGTCACCGTAAAGGTTTTATGTAAACAACTCTTGTTTGAGTTCAAAAATGTTTTTTTTTCTTCAATGATTTTCAAAAAATAGTAAATAAATTTTGCTTATGTGCAGAGATTTTTCATATAATTTGGGTCGTCATAAAACTTTTCATAAAAGGATGAAACTGGGAATTTTTGTTTAGTTGTATAGGGCCGCAATTTGGATATTTTTAAGAAGAACTTCTCCAGATTATTGTTGCATTAGAATATCTCTTAAAATACAGGTGGTCATAAGATATTGAACTCAATTCAAAAATGAATTTAAAAACTAATAATATTATAACTACGGTTTTTTAAAAATAAGAGCGCATTTTAAAAAGTTTTCTTTCAGATAGGAAACGCGCCGTTACGGTGGTCTGGATGGTCGTAAATTATTGGACATCTCCCACTGCGAGAGCAATTATTTGCGAAACGATTAAAGCTAGAAGAAAAATAAAAGCATGAACTTGTCGGGAATTTTACGCTCTTTAATTTGTTGTGAAAACTGAATAGTTTTCGAGATATTCAAGAAAAACTGAAAAAGGAAACCACAAAACTCGCATCGGCTTCTGCCAATCGGTAGCCACAGCGTATGGAATTCTCTAGTTGTAGAAGATTTAGAATTCGGTAGAAGTACGCCACCTATCTGAGAAAAAAATTTTTATTTGTTCTTTCATTTAGAAAAAACCGTAGTTGTAACATTATTTTTTTATTAATGTTTGAAATGAGTTGTTCAATCTTTTATGACCACCCTGTACACTCGCATGAGTTTCGAATTTGGAATACTTATCTCTCTCATATTTTGCCATCTCTTTCTTCTTTTCATAAATATATTTAAGAAAACCCCACTGGTTCTAATTTCTTAATCGCACGTTTATATTTCAGAAAACGACAACAAAAATGTTTCTACAAATTCGAGTGAATGCGGAGAAAAGGAGAAAGTTTCAGCCTACCTGGAAATTGCTAAGAATTTGATTGAAGAAGCTAGAAATAAGTACCCAACGTGCGGTATGCATGCCACACTTCCGTTACTACTATTTGTTGCGCACTTTCATTTAGCTTTACTTGTTTCACGTATGTCAAGAAAAATCAGCATTAAAATAATTTCTGTCGTTCAGACTCCAACGCTTCCCCATACACTCTTGCTGATTTTCTAATCTCTGTATTATTTATGTATATCCTGAATTTAAAACATTTGCATACACAGGGTTATTATAATTAAAGTTCACACATAGAGAAGGCCCTGGAACCGCTTCTACGACTCCAAATGAAACAAGATTTCACTAGAAAGTAGCACAAGTGTTGTTCTCTGTGAAAATCGGAATAAAAGAAAAAGGGGAAAAAAGTTAAAATTTCATCAATAGGTGACGCTGCGCAAATAACTGAGGTAATTGTTGCAGATTATCTATATATTTAAAATAATTTGGTACAAAAACCTTCAACGAGTAGGCCAGCCTCAACCACTCGACCGATTTTCACAATTTTTTTTCATTTGAAAGTTTATGACGTCTAGATATTTCATCAAGGGTCGCCTGCCCCCACCCCCATTTTCGAGCGAAATCGAAAAAACACTTCTCCTCTATATATTGTCTATGGGGAAAAACCTTGTAGAAATCCCCCAGCCTCAACCACAAAACATATTTCGACAATTTTTTTAAATTGAAAGTTTATGACTTCTAGATACGTCATCAAGGGTCGTCTGCCCCCCATCACCCCCTATTTTCGAACTAAATCGAAAAAACACTTCTCCTCTATATATTGTCTATGGGGAAAAACCTTGTAGAAATCCCCCAGCCTCAACCACAAAACATATTTCGACATTTTTTTTAAATTGAAAGTTTATGACTTCTAGATATGTTATCAAGGGTCGTGGGGCCCCCCCCCCACCCCCCCCTACTTTCGAACGAAATCGACAAAACACTTCTCCACCATACATTCTCAATATGTTTTTTCGATTTCGTTCGAAAATTGAGGATGGTGGGTGGCAGACGACCCTTGATGACATATCTATACGTCATATAACGGAATATATTACCGGAAATAAAGAAGAGTTATTTGCAAAATAGTACGGAGTTAATGAGCCCCAAAAAACTGAACTTATTTCGCCAGTATATTACGTCACTCCTTCAAAAGAACTAACCATTCTAAATGCTCTGCTTTATTTTCGCAAGTTTAAAATAATATTTTTCATTTGTATACAATTGTATTGCATCTCAACGCAATTTAATTTAGTTTCAATAGCAGACGATTTTTTAAGACATCTCTAAAATTTAATTTACTAGCGGACGATTTTGTTAAGACGTATCTGTAAATATTATTATGTTTTTCCTGTTAAAATTTAATCTAAAATAAACAGCAAACGATTTCGTTTCTTTTCCAAATTTATTTTTATTAGATTGACAACAGGAAAATTAGTTGTTGTTCAAAAACTTTATTGAAATGCAGTGTTGTTAAATGTGAAATTGTAGTTATTTTTGGAATGAATGTTTTAATTTTGAGATGGATTGTCAAACGTATTGTAAAATACTAATTAGATGGAAACTGTTTATTTAGGGCGATATCATTCTGTGTTAATAGATCTGAAGACTTTCATGCCAAATTTTGTGAAAACGTTATGCAAAGCATTAAAACTAGATGGGGTTTATTGAAAGATTTTACAATTTTAAAGAAATCTGTTATCTACAAAGAATATGTGTGAAATCTACTATGGTTTTATGATCTGTTTCACTGATGTTCATGCAATATTTAAAACTGAAAAAAGTAGTTGCTGAGAGCCTCGAAGCAGCCAGGTGGCAAGGACAGTGCTGAGCAAAGCGGGTGCTGGCCGCGAACCCGCCTGGAAGGCGTCGAGAGCTTCTAGTTTTTATTTAATATCTCATTTTGTGTCTGTGTGTGTTGGGTCGAGTTTTTATATTTTTAACTGAAAACGCTGCCGAAATTCAGTTCTAAATGTAAAGTCTTTTTTCGTCCAAAATATCTTTTTTAAGCAAGATAGTGCACAATACTTTTATTGCTATCTACCGCTCGTTCTACATTCTAGTGAAATGTTGTTTCATTTGGAGCCATAGAATGAGCTCTACAGCCTTCTGAATAGGCGAACTTTAAATATAACAACCCTGTAAACCTGTTAATGATTGCCTTGATAAAGTTTTCCCATATGACCGAGGGACGTCTCATAGTTTAATCTGTACCCATATGTGACTTCCCAAACAAGACTTTAAGATTCCTTCTATATTGTGTTCATATTCATTTTTTACAAGGGAGTTATAGTCATTTATAATCGATGGGATAGTTTTGAATAACCTTCTGTTTGATTGCTAATTAAGGTACGGAAAGTTCTTCAAAGAAGGGTACAACAAGTAATTTTTAAGATAGCGGTTCATTATATCTAGAATCTTCTAGGACGGCGCTTTGGATCTTTTCGCATATCACACTACTGATATTCAAAAGTGAAGAAATATGCACATATTGAATTAGTCCCTGGTTTTGAAGTTTTTGAGGAACACGGTGTCTTGGTCAATAAAATTGGGCTGCAGGACCGTGGCTCGATTTCACTAAAAAGTAAACACTTTTCACTGTGGAAATGGGCCTGGAGCACACAAAATTTGGCAAGATCAAACCTCCACCCGTTAATGAAATATAACCTCTGGCCATCGTTATCTGACCATGGTTCGAAATTTCGAGGACAGTCTCAAAATAGCACTGGTGTAATATTAAACTCCTTAACCCTCCGTTAGTCGTAATATCTGATAGATACTGACTACGGTGCGCGGTAGAATTTTTTTCAAGCAAAAACTCCCCAATAATGGAAATTCATAAAATTTTAATTTTAACCCAGCAAAACGAATGTTTCTCAAGTTAAAGCTCGTTTATTTGTTTCCAAGATGGCTGCCATTTGGTGATGGCAATGGTTGGTGTGAATTTTAATGGTTGTTGAACGTTTTGCGAGCTTGCCGGTAAGACCGTATCATAATCTTAAGTCTCACCAATGACTGCGAATGATGGAGGGTTAAACTTTGAAGTTTCGAAATGTGTTTATCTTTTATGAAAGTATTTTGCTAGTACATTTTGTAAAAACTGACTGTATCGATGAAACTGATCTGTGCTTATAGATGTCACCAACAATGTCACCG
Source organism: Araneus ventricosus (assembly GCA_013235015.1). NCBI lineage: Eukaryota > Metazoa > Arthropoda > Arachnida > Araneae > Araneidae > Araneus > Araneus ventricosus. The sequence continues at coordinate 34,637 of BGPR01013253.1, forward strand.
AAGTTGTTGTTGATGTTCGCCACAAGAGACCTGTTGACTGCTCAGAAGTTTTAGAAAATGGACAGAAGAAGAGTGGCGTATACAAGATATGGCCCAGAAATCGCGTCATGGATGGACGGTCGGTGCAAGTATACTGCGATATGGATACGGATGGCGGAGGATGGACGGTAAAGCGAATCTCTTCTATTATTCCGAACGGAAAAATAAAAGCAATATTTTGTTTATCCTAACTAATAAGAAACAAATACAATTACAACAATCTGATGTTTGGATTATCTGAAATCCATTTTTGAGATCAATACTCTTGCACTTAACAGATATTTTATACATAGTATTTACCAGAACTTTTTAAACTTTCTTATTCCACGAATCCTTTTTGAATGGATGGACTATCAATAAACTTTGCTTAAATCAGATGGTTGCCAGAAAACGGTCTGTGAATCCAAAATAAGCAAAACAGAAAACTCGTGAGATATTTGAAAGATGAAGGGAGAACAACCCCGCTGGTTATTTGGAACATGTTGAAGTGCCACATAGTTTCGTTCTGCTGATATAAATACAGCTTAACTCTCTGAAAACCCCGATTTCTGCTGGTAGGAAGCAAGTCTATTTTCTGCTGCATCCTGCAATTTTCTCAAGCTAATGGGTTAACTTTGAACTTTTAAAACATCGAATAGTAGTATACTAATAAAGCCTTGTATATAAATAACATTTCTCTTGGTTCAACGGTATTTCAACATGTTTTTAAACGTGACATCTAAATAGTAATTTTAAAAAAAAATCGGAAGTCAGAGGGTTAATTTCTTATACGGTTTTGAAATCTGAAGTCCCCGAATTTTGTACAAAGCCTAAAACAATAAACGATGTTCTTGCTTAAACTACAAATATAATGTGTGGTTTCAGGTGATCCAAAGGAGAACAGAGTCTCCTAACCAAACTGACTTTTACAGAGACTGGAAAAGTTACAAACACGGATTTGGAGACATAAGAGAAGAGTTTTGGATAGGTAAAGTCATTTTTAATTTTAAACCCTTTTATTCACTCTGAATAGTTGTTGAGGATTGTTAAATGTATTATTCATTGCTATTTTTCAGGAAATGACATCATATTTGCCTTGACCAATCAAGGACAATACTCTCTACGCTTTGATATGAAAAACGTGAGCAGAGAAAGCCGCTTCGCCGTTTATTCGCCCTTCTGGATAGAGGATGAAGAGGCTGGATATACAATGCATATTGGTGATTATGATGGCACAGCTGGTAAGTTTCGACCACTTCCTTCTGGTATTGGAAACACAAAGCACAAAAAAACAGTATTAATATTGTCATAGTGACATCATCGGTGTTGCTCGATTCTTAAAGAGATGCCAGTGATCAATTAGCGATTCGTCTGGATTGCGATATAATCGAATAGCTTTCGAGAAGGATTTTTATGCTCCAATCATGAACATCGCAGAGGGCAAACACAAATAGAAGATAATTTAAGTGTCAGATTATTTATGTCGTGAACTGTGTAAGTTCTGCTTCATCCAAAAAAAGAGAATTTTTGGAAAAAGTGAAAGTTCTGTGATATCTAACCAAAATGAGGTTAAAGAACCTGCATGGCATTCGAAACGTTTCAACACCAATTCGAGATAAACAGTTTTGCAGATAGTTTTAGATATGAACGGTTTTCAACAATTTGAACTCACCATAACTAAATCAAATTGTATTGGAATCACGAAGAATATTAATTTATGCGAAGTTGAAGCAAGAAAGTTTATATTTTTACTATAAAAAACAGAATCAAGCATAAAAAATCAGATTTTAGTGGCAGCATCTTCTTCACGCGTCTCGTATAAAATATCGTCTTTGTCTTCTTCTTGTGGATTCCTTTCTCACCCTTCTCGTCCTTGAGCTGCTGATTTTAACACATTTTTGTGAAATTCAATTTGTCGACACTCTCCCATTTTGGTCCAAAATGCTTTGTCAGTAATTTTTCGACATCGCGAAGTTTTAGAGGCGTCACGATTAAGCCTGGGTAGAAGACTTCCAGCTTACTGGTGGTAATATTTTTCCCACTCTTCTCACAAATGACTTCTCTATCTACCTAAGACCTTCCATTCTTTATGACATTATCAAACATTACAAACAAACACGTTTACATTGGGCCGATTAAAGCCATATCACGAGCACCGGATGTCGCCTCAGACTTGTGCACAGGAAGTTCGGAATGCATGGATAAAAAGGATTTCATTCAGTCTTCACTTGCCATTTGTATGCCCTTATTGAAAGGATGAAAAAATATTTTTTTCTGTTAATTGAAAAATTAGATGACGACAATCTATCATTGTCAATCTCAAAAATCTGGCTTCCATTTCTTGTAGATACCCAACAAATTATGTCTCTTTTGCCGACGAAAAATCAGGAACATAATAACCCGAAGTGTTTTTGAGCTCACCATTGTCATCTTTTAGTTTGTTCTGGACGCAGTTAATAATTATAGTTTATGGTACATTAAATTGTGCTCGAGCGTTCTTCGGTCAAATTTTTTTGTTACATCTACAGCCCTCTTCAAATTCTCTAAGGACCATTCCTGCCTTTTTGACTTCCGAATGTAATTTTTCACAATTTGAAACAGAATGGGCAACGATTTCTAGGCTATAACAGGAAAGTATCTTCCCAATCCCACCGTGCTTATCTTTGAAATTAGATTTAAAGGTAGAGAAAGCAATACAGCAATACGCAAATTATACAGGGGTAAAATGGAATCGGGTTCCATTATGCTCCAAGTGCAGCGTTAAAAAAAAACTACAGAAAAGATAAGTTAGAAACTAAGAAACTACAATACAAGTACATAAATGAACAGTTCAAAGAGAAATATTAACGAAACTACAGAGCTTATCCAAACATAATAATAACTTTTTTGACTTACCTTAGGAAGAAAACTTGATGGAACTACAGTATAATGTTCAAAAACTTGAAACTTTTCTAAAACTATGCGTAGTAGCCGAACTCCATGGACTGTGGCAGTTCAGTCATGTGCAGTAGGGTGTGTTATGAAATTCCAGGAAATTTCACTAGTTTGCGCAACAAACTGGGCAAGAAAATGGGGGGGGGGGGCTGTTTTGCCCTCGATTCCGTAATATATTTATTAAATCTCTCAACAAAATATATTTTCTCTCCAAGACTTGGCTAGGAAATTTAATTTTTAATAACAGAACCCTACAGCGTTCGGAAGAAACAGTTTGTTCTGCGAATGTTAAGCTTTTAAATTTCTAAGCATTTTTGCGAATGATAACTGATTTAGCAGCTGATAAAAACGCGTTTACAAGTAGGCAGTAGCTGGGAACACTAAGAAGTCACTTGATTCTTCCGAGAGGAAATACATGTCTATCCCACAAACAGCCCATTGTGTAATTTTAGCTATCGATGATGACGACGTGTCGATGGGGTCAAATGGCTTCTTAGTGCGCCCAACGAACTGCTCCGAGGAAAGCGCGTTAAATAAAGGAATCCTTTTAACAATCGATGATGCTTTATCTAGGGGATGGCATCAGAGATGCAGACAACACGAAGTTTTCAACAAAGGATAAAAGAAACGACGTAGCCGATCATGTATGCACAGAAGAGAAAAGGGGCGGATGGTGGTACAGAAACTGCTCTCGTAGTAACCCGAATGGAGTTCACGTTCCTGGAGGTGAGGATGACAAAAAACTCGTCAACTGGTACCCTTGGACAAATTATGATGGTTTGTTGGCGATAGAAATGAAGATCAGGTGAATTAAATACCAATGACTTTCGTAGACCTGTTTGTCATGTACGGCTCATTTTTAATAGTTATCAATAAAAATATTCAGAATTAAGCCAGTTTAGTTATTTTACTTTTTCAGAAGACAAAAGATTTTGTTTTAAAAAGTCTCATTAATGAGATACGATCACAACAAATGAAAGGTACCTGGATCATGATTAATGCTTAAAGGCTAGATTAAATCTCGGGTCTTGAATACTGTTGTCTGTCTGGGACCCTTAAAAAATAAAATTAAAATTATTGAACAGGTACAATCTAGGTATTTGCGTTACTTATTTTACCAAACAAATCACCATTATCCACAAGACTTATCCTCATCTCATTTATGTAACATCTTTGGCATTCATAATTTGAGAGTCCGACGTGATCTTTTATTTTATCATAAGATAATAATTAATGATGCCATTGATTGCAGTGACATATTGAGCCGTATCATTTTTCTGTGCCGACTAGAAGTCTGAGGAAGAGTTGCTTATTTGTAAATGTATTTACCAGGTTTAATTGCATACGTAATTTTTCTATTTATTAAATTTTACAAGATTTTTAACAGGTACTCTGATGATCTTGATGTGTTTAATATGTCTTATGGTGTTTTTAAGACCGAATGTTTGTGACTTTTGTGTTCTTGAAATTTTTTTATTTTGTGTGCTTTTTAAAATCGTGTTGTGTTTTTAGTGATTTCTGTGTCTATCTGTTGTTTTTATTAATCTGTATTTTACAGCTATTTTAGTGTTTGTTTCTGTACCATGCACTCTGTAATTGGAGTTTATTCTGTAGAGTGCATTTTCTAAATAAATAACTGCAAGGAGAAGATAATTTATCTTTTGTGGGTTATTCTTAAGGAAATCGTAGATATTATTCGAATAGAGACTTTATTCAAATATATCGATAGTTTAACCAATTTAGAACCCAGCTGCAATGTGATACATCATCCGGCTTCACCACTACAGAGATTTATAGATTAAAGTACAAGTTCGAAATCTGGAAGGGAACAGTCCTACAACGTAAGATCATGAATAACTGCGAGTATTTCCATCGCTGTACTTTTCAATAAATAAAACAAAAAGTAAACAATCTTTATTGATGCAACAGCATTTTTTCATGTACTCAAGAGCTAATTTTAAACAATAATTTCCAATGAAACTCTACTTCAAAAAGAAACTATCTTTAGGCATAAGACAATCTCCGCTGAGCTCAAAATGTATGCTTTTTCAGTGAAGGGACGACTTCAAAAGAATTTCTTGGCCTTTTCCTGAGGTTCTTCACGTATTTGACAAATATCCGAAACTTCTTTCCGGTACCGAAGCACGTCCACACTGAGATGCCAAGCCAACAGTCCATCAGTTCGCCGACGTAACTGAACACCTCAAAACTCTGAAAAAGCACAAATCAATGTGTGATTACCATCAAAATTTACCAAACGCTCTAAAATAGTACAATTCAACATGAAATAAACAATAATATTCATCAAGAAAGCGCAAATCAGGAAGCAATAAACATTCATATTAACATGCAGGAACTATCATATGCTTATACAGGGCTTTTATTATATACAATTAAAAATAGTTGTAATTTTTTAATTACAGGGCGTCTCAGAAAGTCGTTAACGAACTTTAATGGGTCAGGTATATAGAAACAAGTCATTTTTGAAGTAGAACATGTGGTAGTAAAAGCAAAGGGCGTTGAGCTACAAAGAGCTCTTTGTCAGTGAATTAAGTGAAAGAAAAGGATACACCAGATGAGATGCACAACCCATCTTTAATGGAATATAAATTTACAATACCACAGCAGCCCAGTTGCATAAATAACACCATTACAAGTCATACGCAATATAATAGATAGGATATTGGCATGTAGAACGCAATATCTATAACAAACCTTTAGAGCACTTAAAGAACTTGTCGTCTGAAGCGATATACACTTTACACGTTATTATTCATGCAACTGCGTCGTTGTGTTCTTGTAAATTTGTATTTCATTAAATCTGTGTTGTAAATTTTATTTGGTTCATCCTTTCTTTTACTTAATTCATTGACAAAGAGGCACCTGCAGCATTTCCGACCACATGTTCAATTCTTAAAATGACCTATTTCTGTATGCCCGGCCTTAAACTTAAAATTTTAAAACGGCCTTTTTGGACATCCTATATATTCGATAAAAATAAGTTTTAAAAAAAATTCAAGAGCTTCATATATCCTTATTTTTTATCCTTCTCATATACAAAGAGAAAGTACTATAACCGTCAAGAATAGAATATAGACTTCAAGAATTTGAACTACCCCCACATTTCATCCCTATCTAAGGGATTCCCTTCCCGTTTCCGTAATTATACTTTCCTGTGTGTAAAGACGATACCTGAAATGCGCAACAAGCTAGACGGGAGAAATTTGGTATGCTGTTTATACACAAATTCTGTGGATCCAAATTCTCGACGGATTGTGTCAGCAGAAATTCTGTCTGTGAACCCGCATGCATGTGAACACAATGAATTAAAAAGCTAGCAAATAGATAAATGAAATTAGACAGATTAATAGAATTGTAACTGCATTAAATTTTAGGCCAAATCCATTAACGGGTTGATTATCTGTCTACCTCCATATTCTTGTGTATACGAACACCATAACTCAAAATCACAATAAACAAGGTGAATGAAATTTGATATGTGGTCTTGACACCCAAATGTTCCAATGTGTGGCTAAGATCAATATTTTTATAAAAATGTTTGGCAGAAGTTCGAAGAAATACGGTATTATATGAATTTTCTGTGATGTTCGTGGAAAATCTCTGCTTAGTTGTCAAAATATTGCAAATCAAACGTAAAAATAGAGTGTCATCTGTCTATCTAAAAGTCTCTGCTTGGTTGTCAAAATAATGCAAAACAAACATAATATTAGAGTGTCATCTGTCTCTTTAAAAGTCTCTGCTTGGTTGTCAAAATAATGCAAAACAAGCGTAATATCAGAGTGTCATCTGCCTATCTATTTAGCAGAATTTCAGAAATTTTTTCCTTACCCCATACAAAGGATTGTGCGACAAAACACTGACTTCAGTATCTTTCACGTAAACACGAATTGTGATGTAGTCCCTGAAAACAAATAGAAACAATTGCAATCGGAGAGAGAGAATATCCTTATATATTCATTCAATCACAAAATTAAAAAAGAATTTATATTTTGTTTAGCGTAAAAGCTAATTAAAAAATATAATTATTTTTCCTTAAATAGATTAGAATTTTGCATATTACAGATGGCAGTTTCTAATGTACAATAATTTAAATAAAATGTTGATCTTAAAAGTACCAGGTGAGCGCATCTTGACATATACAGATGTCAAACATTTTATGTTTTAATGTGCAATAATTGATTCCTGAGTAATGAACTGCGGTCGGGGACTTTTTTTTTTACTGAGACGTACCACTAACTTACTTGTTGTAAAGTGAAGCGAAATGTAACCGCCACCAGGCGGCGATGTTGTGACGACAGTCTGCGAAATAATTGATGCAATCAGAACTACTTGTGATCTCGGCGTTGCCGTACGTTTTATGTGTATCTCTGTGTTTGTGTCGTCCATTGTCAATAAACGTATGTGTCTGAAAGGCTTTTAGTCTTATTTGGCCAAAGTACCCAGCATCTGGTAGATGCAAGCCCCATGAGATTTCTGAACTTCGATTCTATGTTAAATGGTCTTCGAACATTACTAGAGTTCTACTCCCCCTAAAGTGGGTAATCTAGGAAGTCTCTAACCGTAGATATGCTGTGTAGTTTTTCCTTTCTATTTATTATTTATTTATTCTTACTTTTTATTTACTTTCTTATCCAAATGTATCACTACAAATGTGGTGGTAAGATTTATTGCTAAAGGAAAACGAAAAGA
>BGPR01013254.1:0-27748 GCA_013235015.1 Araneus ventricosus
TTACTTATTGTATTAATTACTCATTTATTATTATTACTTATTGTATTAATTATTTATAATCATTATTTATTACATTAGTTAATTATTGTATTAATACTTGCTTATTGTATATTCTTATTAATAAAAAATCCTGTCCACAAACGTTGCTTTAAAAAAAACAACAGAAAACCGTTTTTTTCAAAAACCTGTTAAGAGCAGTTTTAACCTCCAGGTTAAACCGGAGGTGAAAAGAGCCGGTTTAACCGAAAACCGCTTTTTTTTTTGCAATAACCGCCATCCCTAGTATATTGACATGAAGTAAAAATCAATTTAAATATAAATTAAATTTAAATATAAGTAATTTTTAAATGTTCTTTTATTATGGCAGTTATTCAGTTTGTGCTTTAAAAAATATATACTTCAAAGAAAGTAAATAATTATTCTAAATTTCAAGAAGGTATCATTCATATTTAATAATGAACATTTTAGTTGATATCCGAATATAAACAAGCTTTCATAAAAATGATGAAATAATTATCATTAATTAAGATATCTTTTTTATGTCGAACAAGCTGAACTGAGACCCAGCGTCCTCTCCGAAGAATTTGGTGTCAATTTCATTTCTGAGTTTAGTACAAATGAAAGGAAAACGATTAATTTTTTTTTACTGTACAGGCACACGGATATTTATTTAGTTTTTCCATTTGATTTGGGTTGTTCGTTGTATAGATATCTCAAGGATACTGGATATTTCCAATATTCCGGTTATTATAATAATTTTGAGTTTGATGAATTACTTTTTGAATTTGTTCTCCAAAATTAAATATAATAATACCATACAAAGCTCATTTGGCGCTAAATGCGCCAATCTAGAATATTTGAATGACACTTCTACCTACTAGAAATGGATTCTTCCTTCGATAACCTGTTTCTATAGCGACCGCCATAAACTAGACATTTTGGGTACCACCGTTCTCTTGGCGGACAGACAGTAGGAAGATTTTTAAGTGAAAGTGAGGCGCCATTTTGAAATTTATTCATTTTTCCTTTGATTTATTTTTGAGGTAATGCAAAGAATTAGAAAGTGATTTTTATTTTTTTATATGCTACTAGATTTTAAAAATTTTTAATATTTATGTAAAAAAAAATTTAAATGATTTCCTTTTCATATTTTGTCTACGAAATAAAAAAAAGTTAAAGTAAAAAAAAATTATCACCAATTTTTAATGTTACTTCACGGTTAACTCAATCTTGGTGTTTAAAATAATTTAATAGAAAATTTATTGAAATCTATACATTAGATTAATTTGGGCGTATAAAGGGAGCTCTAATGTGGTTGAGAAATACCGTTTGGTCTTTTTCTTTATTTTTTTATTAATCTTGAATCAATCTTGGTACGTCAGATTTAGATATATAATCATAATATCGATTTTATTTAATTACTTAAATATATTAAGATTAGGGTATTATTTAAAAATATATTAGGACTATTCAACAGAATGTATCAATACATCAAACTTTTGCAATGCTGTCAATTTCAGTTGTAACTGACTCGAACTTCTTTCCTTCGTTCTCGTTTTGGCCCCATATTGGACCTATAAGTTGTATGAAAATAACTTATATTAAATGAAATCTAATGAAAATAAAACTTACAGGATTTTTCTTCCATCAATCTTTAACTCCTTTACGTGTCCTCAACCTTACGTGTCCTTTTGGCGTCTTTAGAGATTTGTTAAAATATTAACACCGGCGTAAAATTAAAAAAAAATCCATTTGATATTACAGAGTTAACTGTCAGGCTTGGTAAAAATATCTACGGACAGAAACTTCTTTTTCACCCGTCACCGCTGCTAAAAAGACATTTAAGGCAAACATTTTATGTTTGCATAGAGAACATCGGCTCAATCTATATAAACATTTATATTGTGTGGCTCCTGAAAAACTCGTTATTTATCTAAAGGAATTGGCAAAATCTATAGCAATTGATAGATCATGTGATTTCTCTTTCCAAACGTAAACAAACATCAGCTATACAAAAATTTCTTTTGTGCTGATTTAAGTTAAAGTATCAGAAGCAAATCTATTAAGATCAACTTGTGCATTCTTTTCAATGAGTTAATAATGAATCTCAACCGTGTTCTGAAATATTTTTTTTGAAACAATGGAAGAAGACGAATTGAATTAATTTAAGAATGTTTTGAAGGGGTTAAGGACGAAAGAGAAATAACCTGTTTCAACAAGCTCAGCGTGAAAGCCAGACTTAAAAATACGATGCGGTCGCCAAAATGGAATTCCTTTTGAACGATTATTAGCAAAATATGGTAATCCTTAAACCTTTTCCTTTTGGTGAGATTTTTAACAGTTGGCGCGATTACGGTGTGATTGGCGTCGAAACCGCACAACGTTCTTAAATCTTACCGATTTCTTTTTAGGATTTTCTTGTTGGAACTCTCACTTACCTTCTTTTTTTCATTCATAATTTCATTTGTCATTTTCATTCGAATGTTCATATTTTATTCTTAATGCTTACAAAATCAAAACAGTGCCTTTTTCAAGACCAAAAAATTTCTTTTGTGCTGATTTAAGTTAAAGTATCAGAAGCAAATCTATTAAGATCAACCATAGATTTTTTTGCTAGGATGTAGCGAGCGAAACGAGCAGGGTTTGTGTAGCAAAATCCTTACGGGAGTTGGAGAGAGTTATAAAGCAGGGGACAGGCCCCCTATTACAGTTTTAAAAAAATACGCTACGCATTCGAAACTCACCTGCTTGACCTTCGACGCACACAAAAATAACCCATGCGACACCAAAACCAAAAATTGTGCGACTAAAAGCGTTGTAAAAGGCGGCTCCGACTGTAGTGAGACTCTGATGGTAGAGACCAAACTGGCAAGTCAGTGTTAACCCTTTTTATCCCGACGGTACTTAAAAGTCCCACTTTAATCACGCTTATATCTTTGCAACGTGAACTTTTTTCTTGGCAGAATTCGCAAAAACACGATGAATGTCGTTCCAACAGCAAGAAGCAGATAGCAGCTGAAGGCAGAAATTTTAAAAAAATTAATTAATTAATTAATTAAGTTATTATAATTAATTAAAAAAGTTTTTTTTTCCTCTATCCTGAAACTATTCTGCTCCAAAACTTATCAAATGGTTCAAAAATAAAATTGCAAATTTGGTGGTAAATTAATTCGGGATACAAAGGGTTAAACCAGTTGCCAATATCCAACCAACTGTTAAGTATACCTATAAAAATGAAAAAGAGGATAATTGCAACAGTTTGAAGTTTAGGTATATTTTCGTAAGTCTAATAACAAAAACTGTACATATTTACTTCAGAATTTCTTTACCAAATTGACCATATTTATTAACACATTTTGCATCGCATCTGCCATTTACGGACCGTAGTAAAGATGAAGTATTGTACGACAGGCGCAAAATGTGATAAAATGAGCATACATTCAAAATGTTGAAATTCATATATGTTCATTATTGTCAATTTAAAGTAATGATCATATGTGTTTTGTTTCAGAGAAAGAATAAGATTATTAACCCTCCGTTAGTCACAATAATTTTCATCCTTAAATGGACGTCATGTATCTAGCGGATAAAAAGTTTATTCTATGATATGTCATCCGGTTTTGATAATTTTTCCTTTATAAGTATAATAATTAATGAGAAATGGTAATTTGTATAATATGAGTCCTGGGACTATGCTTATTATTATCCATAGTTTAATCCTCTTTATTATTATTCTTGCTATTTCCACTTTCACAATTACAAAGTAGAGAATATTTCGATCTGATCAAATCATTATCGTTATTTTGTAATTATATATATACTAGCCGCCTTCAGCGACCAGCTTGATTGCTGAAAAAAAAATTCCATCTAAATCTCTTATGCATAATTTTATATTCATGGTTCCTTTAACAAAGTAGCTTTAAACTTCAAATTTCTATTGATATTTAACATGAATTCTTTTCATAACTTTGCACTTGTTCTGTTCCTTGTCTACATTAACGCAAAATACGCATTTGAATTCAACATCAAATTGGCACGACACATTTTACGTCCAGAAGCATGCTAATTGACTTAAAACACGCTGATAAAAATAATTAAAAGATAGCAATGATAATCTTTCAATTTAATGGATTATTTCATGGTACAATTACTATCTTGAGGATTTCCTGTACATATTTCACAGAAAAATTGATCAAATAAAAGAAGAGAGTAAAATCTAATTAGATATTTTCTAATTAGAATGATCATAAAAGTTCAAAAAAGTTAAATTATGAAATCTATTAAAAGTCTAATCTTTTTATCTAAGAAACGCTTGGAATATTAACAATCTTATCTTGCTTTAAGGAGTTGTTTTAAAAGAATCCTGGCGCCATCTATGTAGTAATGCAAAAACTAGAAAAGCAATAACCAATTTAAACAAAATTACATAATATAAGTAATATATAAAGTATACGTACCGAATGTCCAAGAAATATAAATATTATATTAAGTACTAAGGTGATTGGTAATCTAAGTGACTTAGATATTTCTTATCATTATAAACTCTTAAGATTTTTTTAGGGAATCCATACACTAGTGCAGTTGTATAATATTTTTTATGTTCCTAATTCTATTATAATTATCTGTAACTAATTTGTTATTTATAATTATATAATTTTTAATAAATTCTTGAAGACAGATATGCTCAGATTACTATCCCCAAAAGGAAATTTATTAATTTTAAAATTAAATGCAGTTCTTTTAACAAAGATATCATTAACAATTTTTCTATTTATAATTTTTATATCCAAATCTAGAAATTCTGCAGCTAATTCAATGCTATTAGTTTTTATTAGTTTTAAAAATTCAGGATAGAAATTAATATATATATATATATATATATATATATAGTCAAATATTTCAGTTAATCAAAACATATTATATTTTCAATATATAGAAATATTAATCTAAAAATTAAAATTAAAATCAAATTACCTTATCAATAACCATACAAATGAAATACAAAAGATAGTCTGATTAAAGACTATTACACTATGAAAAAAGACAACCTAGATTTGGAATTCCAACAATCAAATGTCTATCAGCCTTGGGAACTGATATGTCGCATTAAATCTAGATTTTGTGGTGTCAACTCTCTGCGAAAGCCAATTGTTGGGAAAACGAAAAAATAGGGAATAAATCGCCAAAATATTTCAAGATTAGAAACTAGGAAGTATATAAATTATAAAATACCAATTCAATAGTTATAAATATTGTTAGGACTAGAGCATTATCCTAAAGACAGTTCCGCACTTAAAGTGAAAATATTATTCCGAAATTAAGCTTTTAATACTATAATAAAACTCTATAAATATATTAATTATAAATTAAATTTAACCTTTTATAATAATATATATATTTGGGGAAGTGTACATAAAAATAAATAAATGAATATATGATGCAATCTTATTCTTAATCTAGGGGCGCCATCTACCCATGAAGTGATTTGCTAAAATCTTTGTTAATCCCATCATCTATGATCACATCAAAAATAAATCTAAAATACTTTGAATTTAATGGTGTTAAATATTTCTTATTAACATAAGCATACATGAAATTTATAGGATACACATAGGATAGGATTATATATATATATATAATTTTTTCGTTGTTGCAGTCATAAAACAGCCGGGTTGTTAACCAATTTGCTTTATTATAAATATATTTTGGAGAGTGATGGACATACCAACATCTTAGTTGAAGTTTTACGTAAAAGTGTACAGAAAATTCCCGCTTTTCTCAGATAAGGGAATAGCAATATAACACGTGATCAAAGCGAAGGGAATATTGGCTATTTTTAATAAATTACGTAAGCGTTTTAGGGAAAAAGTCTTGCTGCAAGGAGACGCGTCATGATTTTCGGTGGGCACGTGAAAGCGATTAAAATATTCTTTTAGTAATAAATATGCCAAAACGATAGATTTAATATACCTCCAGCGTGGGAAATAGAACGAAACTGGAGTTTAAGAAAAGTGATTTTGGAACACATTAAGACTTTAAAATTTATAATATTAGAATTTAAAGCAAAATTAAGCGGGATTATTACATATATATATATATAATTATTGTTGTATTCTCCAATTTAATCATATTTAAGCCGGGGTTCAGCATGTAAGTTGCTGGATTTCTTAAACAAAAAATCTATTTTTTTAACACGCAGTTAACATATAAATGGACATTAAACATATCACGAACAAGAATACAGGAGAAGAACTGTTGCCAGAAAACATTAATAGAAATCTCGACGAACATCAAAAGAAGAAAAGTTTAAGGAGTTTAAAAGCAGACGATAAGGAATTTATATCAATAATAATTATTTTTATTGCATTGCTAATGTTTATTCATGCAGGTAAATGTATGTGTTCAAGATAATCCTATAGAGAAATTCATTTAAAAAACTAGTGTCAAACTAGTAGCCATCAAATCGTTCAATGTCCGAAATAATCACGGGTACTAGATAATAAGACTGTATTCTGCTCTGTTTAGAGAGATGTGAGATGTTTGATAAAGATCATAACAACACCTTTAAAATTTTACAACATGATCTTACTTAGTAGTGTTCTTACACCATCCTTTCATTTAAATTACACTTTTTAATCAGAGTAGTAAAGATAGAGTTTAAAATTCATAACCTGGTGTCTAGTTTAGACTATTTAAGGAAAACTTAACTTATTGATTACACATTTAACTCTTTCAAGTGCATAAACAATTTATTATTAGAAAAATATGTAAATGGTCTATAAACCAATAAGAAAAAAAAACAATTAGAATTGATGTTCTGCCATCTGTTGTTTTTCTTAGATACTATAAATGCCATTTTTCCTTATAAATCATCAAAAGACTACCACTTCACTTTGGGAAGAGGCTCTTAAAAAGTGGTTCCGACGAGAAGCCACTGCCCTCGAAAGGATTCACCTAGAGTGGGCATAATAAGAAAAGCACCGCAATCCGATCTTGTTTTTCGAATGCCAAGTTGCGTATTTTGCTATTCCCTTGACCCAAATTCGCTCGGGGGTCCTTCTCTGGCTAAGTTGCGTATTTAGAAACTTACTCTGTTCAGTTTATCAGAATTGTCCTGTTTCCTCTTATGCAAATAATATGCCAGCAGAATTCCAACCAAATAAGGACCCACTCTTGCGTAAGGCTTGAAATATATTTTGTTGAAAAACTCATCAATTCTGCAGAAAGGAAACAATTAAATAAATACATAGATCTTAAGATCATTTAACAATTGAAAATATAAGGATAAATAAATGATAAAAATTATACTTAATAAATAATAATAAAAATTAAACTTAATAAATAATAATAATAATTATACTTAATAAATAATAACAAAAATTATACTTAATAAATAATAACAAAAAATTATACTTGAATAAAATAGTGTTTTTAGTGATTAAAATTTTAATGTTTGCTTGCATTTAGTCATGTTAACGCTTAGTTTTATTTTAAAACTACATGACGGCTATTCGTTGACGTTCTAATTTTGAACCGCCTGCATATGACGAGCAGGACACCTAGACCGGATCAACCTTTCTAAACTTCTACTCCACTAGCAGAAGGATGTTTGACCCTGGAAAGACACACAAAAACCAATATTCCCAGTGTTTAATTTAATTGTATTAACGCCCTGATTTGAGACAATGCGAGGACTATTTTGGAACGGATCTTGAGATCTTTTGAACTGCGGTCTGATGACGATGGCGACACCTGACCTCCCTCTTCAAACGTCCGCACTCCGGTCTCGCAGCCGAGGCCTTCCCACTAGGCCGCCGCGACCAGGGCTTTCAGTGAAATCGGGTCTCGAAACATTCACCCTCTAATTCTGAAGCCTAGCTTCTGCTGCCACTATCATAGCCGAAAACTTAAATGTTGAAAAAGAAATTTAGTCTTATGTTCCAACATAAATTTCATATTCAAGTGAATAAAATTACTCAAAATGTTCGTTAAAATTTGATCCTCTTTGATTTCATAATCCATTTTGACAAAATGTCTTTTTCCGGCATCTACTTTTCTATACTTATAAAACGCAATGTTTGCGTGTGTGTGTGTTTGCGATGTCCAGACGAATCTATCGCACTTACAGCCATGAAATTTGGCACAGAGGTAGACGCGATAGTGACTAAATACACCTCGAAGCCAGAATTTTAAAATTTAATCTAGAATTTTTTTATTTAATGTTTTGTGTTGTTTTGGGTCATTTGCGGTACGTTTACTGCTGTAGTATCTTCTCTAATGATCGTTGAAAATCAATCAATGCACCATCGGATAGAACAAACAATTTTCGTTCTAATGAAGTTTGTTTTAAATTTCCAACATCATTTACTTAAGTTTGAGAGATTTTTAAATAATAGTCACTTTTATGGTAATTTTTTATAAGGATTTTTTTTCAAATTCTCGCATATGACTTTCTAACAACTCTATAACTTTGATTTTTTTCAGTATAACTGGAACGTTTCTGTCGGATTTAAAAAAAAAAACGGTTAAAATATCTTATTCTGTTTTTTTTAATTAATTTTTCCCTGATCAGTTCAAACAGTTTTTTTGCTAACGAGATTTTACAGCGAGAGTTTCTCCAGACGATCCCAGTCGAAACCCGATTCCACTGAAGATCCGCCGTGTATGGGGCCTGTTGCACGCTAAATCATACGTAGTGGCCAAACGTCCTCCCGTTGGTGTGGCGCGGAAGTTTGGAGAGGGGGGTGCCAGTTCAGGTGTCGTCCTCGTCATCTGACCGCGGTTCAAAATTACGAGGTCCGTCCCTAAATAGCCCTCGTGTTGCTTCAAAACGGGACGTTAATATAACCTAACCTAACCTAACCTAACCAGACGATCCCAGAATGCGATATTGCTTCCTCGCAGGAGGTGATGTGATATGCTTTCATTCCCAGCCTGAATTTCTACAATTTGATTCCTTCCGGTGACGTCATTACATTCGCGTCATTGTCGAGAGGAAAAATAAGAGGGAAAATCAATAATGTGTATCTTTTGTTGGATTTTGTTTTCAAAACTTTTTCGTGTCATTGTGGGCAATTTTTTTTTGTTTTCCATTTTGTCGAAGTCCTGATTTCACGGGCAACACCGTGCGCGTACTGCTAGTAGGGAATAAAGTTTGCTCTACAGTAATTCCCCGAAGTTGCATGACAGCTGGAATTGACGAAAAGCGTTAAGTGAGGGTCTAATTTTGCATATCAATGCATGCAAATTTAAATTAATTGGTGGGAAGGGTTAGGAAAACAGCTACTTGGGTGGAATGTATGTAATAAAGAATGCAGTTATCAATTATATAGATATTTTTCCTTCCGTAATTTTTTCATTTCAAACTAATATTTATTTTTTTATTTCTTGCCCTAGCAGCTTGAAAACTTTCCTCATTAGAGTATACTAAGGGGATCCGCTCCCTGCTGACTATCAATCGCCAACCCCCAGAAGGATCGTACAGCAATCCTCTCAGGTTTGCAAAAAGCACTTGTGGTTGGGCTTAATAGATTTGCCATATTCACGCCAACGATTAAAAAGCTCGCCAAAAGGAAAAAAAAAGTTTTAGGATCAAATCACTTTATTCTTAATTTTTATTGAGCATTTTTAGTTAAAATAAGTTCGGATTTAGAAGATTTTAAAGTTTAATTTACACTCAGTCTTCTTCAAAGAAATTTATTCGAAACAGTTTAAGTTTTTTTCATTTCTAGAGAATAAATTTATTTTTCGTGAAGTTAATAGCCATTTATTTTATTCCTGAATGTCTTTTATTTCCAATTTCCAAAACATATTTACATTTGGAAATCGCGTGTTTCAACGTTTGCTATTAATGTTGCCGAATCCTAAAACTAGTTCGAATATAATAATGAGCGCTCTGTCAATTGTGACTACTGCTCGAATGAGGGAAAAATTATATTTCTCCTCCATCACACTCATGAACAGTGCCAAGGTTACTTGAGGGTATAAGGTTAGTCTCATAGAGAGCGGATGAATTGATGACGTCGCATTGGGACTCACATAGCTTCGTCCCAGTGTTACGCAACGGAATAAATATCACATTTGAGAGCTTTTCTAGCAACCGAAAAACTTATTATAAGCCTGACTTTTTGTGGAACGTTGTTAAAGAATCACAAATTACGAAGTAATAAAACTTTTGAGTGTTTAATCTAAAATTTTAATAAAAGTCAATGATCTTCCTGATATGATTTCCATGTAAGAAATAAAGAAATAATTGGCACGTATGGTATATAATTTTTTTAAAAAAATTTATCTGAGACACTGGATGATTTTTAAGAAACTGCAGAATTAAGATTAATTTTACTTTCAATTATAAATTACACATTCGTTAAAATAATAGTCTTTTAATATTACTTCATGTAGTAAAAAATAAAATCAAATATCTTTGAAAAATTCCTTGAAATTAACTTGTAATTTTTGATAAATATGAGAAAAATAACTTGTTATTTTTTGCAGAATTCTTTTCATCGCACATCTCGTAATTGAATTATAAACATATATTTTGCATCTTTAATATATATATCACATTTTCACACCCAGAATAATAAATATATATTTTGCATTCATTGCAATTCAATAATCAATATTTGCTTGCACTATTAGTAATAAACGGTTGTATTACATACAATATATATATATATCATCAACAGCGTTTTTTTTTTAATATTTAGCTTACGAAACAAAGGACATCCCACAAAACCTCTCCTTAACAATCAAACATCCACCTCAGCTCTCAATCAGACGAGAAGTATTCATAATAAAACTATATGTCCCGCCTTTTAATTTTGAATGTAAGGAGAAAAAAGAAACAAAAAAATAATAGCCAGACTCCAGATTAGATATAAATAAGCCCAAAAGATAATATTATTTATTTTCATTCATTGAAATCTCCTATTAGACAGAAAAAAAGCAAATAGTTTTTTCAAAAAGCGAATCGATCATTTGGAATTGCTGTAAAGCAAACAAAACAGAAGAACCACGATCCATTTTCATTAAAAATAAAAGTATGGCGTGGAATTTCTAAGCAATAAAAAGCAGTCTTCTGACGTAAAATGAAGAAGATGCAATAACGAACCATTAATCGGGTATTTTTAACGTTTCTTACAGATGGAATAAATTTATTTTTTAATTCGAAACCGTGTAGAATAGCGGGAGTTTCGAAATCTGTCCCAATAAGACGTCATGCGGAGAAAGACCTATTGCGCATCGCGTTTGTGGACCCTCCTTGGAACAGTGCCACCTACCGACTTACGATTGCATTTTCGTGATGGCTTCCTATGAAATGCTCAATACTTTCGATTTTCTCTGCCTCCTCTTAACCCTCTCACACCGAGCAAGGCGGCCCCTGGCGGTCTAAGAACTCCCCCTTAACGGAGACGACGGCCGATCTGAGGGGGAGTTGGCTTCTTTTGAGGGGAGGTGAGGTTCTGAGATAGCTAACGAGATAGCGCGGTAGGGGGGTTCAATCATCTTTACCAAACACAGACCATTTCCGTGCTTCTTAAAGGATAGTTACAGCAGTGGTGGGGTAAAGGACCACCCAGGTGGGGAGAGTCCAATTCATATCGCTTCCTCCCAAAAAGTCCCAGTTTTAAAGGAGCTAAAAGAAAACGTCGACTCGGGATTAAAGAGTTAATGTCTACATCTCTATTTATGGGACACCCTGTATAAAAAATAAGTCACTAAATTATTTCTTACTTCGTCTGAAAGTTCAGGAGATCCTGAGAATATTCAATGATGTTACCCAAGCCGGATATCAAGTTGTATTCATGAGTGATAACAAAATTTGCTATGAATGTAATAGAGAAGCAGACTCCAAGCACTGAGTATCCAACTTTTGGCCATCTAGAAAAATAAGATACACCTCGCTTTTAAAAAAAATTCTTGTCTTAAACATATAAAGGGATATCATTAAGAAATACATTAAATTTACTCTAAACTAGCAAAAGCCAATTAAGCTACAAGCCAATCAAACTACATTCAATTAATTCCATCAAAAGAGCAGGATAACTTTGTCCAATAGGAAAAGCGATATGCTTTCTAACGCGCCATGTGGGCCACTCCAATTTTACCCATACTAAACCGTTTCCGTATAAACCCATCTCTCCTTTTCAGACCTCCTATCGGCTCAGCATCATTCCTATTAAAATCTGTAGGTAAACAAACGTATGTATCTATGTCCGGCTATCTTCTCACGAACCACTGAATGCTGAAACGAGCCGAAAGTACCAAAAGATGGGAAATAATCCAAGGAATCCATTTTGGTCATTGAGATTCCGAAATTATAATTAGTTAAAAATATATTAATTAAAAACGTCAAAATGAATGAATTGACGTGCTGCCATCTATTGGCAGCATGATGAATTCATTCACGGCAGATTCTTTTTTCCCTATTATTAGTTTTCGCATTCGGTGTTGCATTTTTTTATTTATTTAACGAAAGTTGGTATTTCTTTTTGAGCGAGCTTCTGTGTTTGAATTTATTAACAATGGAAAAAAATCGTTTTCATGCTTTTTTTCTTTCTTTTTTTGTATTAAAGTGTTTAACTTCGTAACGTTTGTTAGGCAAAGTAAGTGACAATATTTGTTGATTGTAGAGAAAAACGGAGGCGGGACATATGAAAATATATGGATTCCAAGGTCTCACGGACCTCACTTCTCTCCGCCCGGGAATATCCTATTATTCGTGATAGCCCGTGCAACGCCGGGCCACACAGCTAGTACTTATATATTGTCCGAACTAAGAATCATATAGCATACGGCATTTTAAAACTTATTCCATCAGTTTATTAAAAAAAATGTAACACTTATCCAAGATAATCAGCATAGATTCAAGCGGTTAAGAAATTTAGCACCCCATTTTTTTCATAAATTTCGATGACGTAACCAAGGATATTGTGATGAATAGACTGTATGTACTTTTAAACGTAATTTCAATTCTATTTGAAACGTTGGTAAAAGCACATAAAGAGAAAATAACCATAACAAAAAAGGATGTCATACCTCCACAAAGTAATCAAGAACAGAGGACTTATAATATAAAACTGCATGTCGTTTGCCAAATACCAAGCCCAGGGAAAACACTGTAAAATTCAAAATATTGCAAAACACGAATTATCACTATCAAAATGTATTTACTTTTCTAATTAGCATATGGAGGACACAGCCCACGATATCGATAAAATGCTGTAACATAAGAATATGAAAAGCCAACTTATAAAAAATTCCGCCACTTATAGATAATGATGTGAAACTAAGACTCATACAGTTTTATCAAGGTTACCAGACGAGATTTTGATATTTTATAATTTAGTTTTGTTAGATTGACATAACGTTATGAAGTTACACAGGGATTATATTCGGAAAGACTTCGCAATTTGGAGTCGTGATCAGATGACGAGGACAACAACTGAGCCGGCATAGTACTGAAAATTTCCGCGGCATATCAACGTCAGGATCCTACGAAGGAAGACTTCACGTCCTCAGGCCTTCATATATCACGAATTTTCAGGTGAATCCAGTCTCAAATCTTCAATCGTCTGAACCCGAAGCAGAGACCTTACCACTAGGCAACTGCTGGAGAAATTTAGTTTTTTATTGAAAACTATACTCCATAGAGAAACTTGCTGTGAATTTCAATAAAGTTTTATAGATCAGAGCTGGAAATTTTAGGATCTTGAAGGAAATATTAAGAAGAATTTACTTCGAATTTTCTGACATTACTAATATATTAGCCTAGATCCTCCGGTAACGCTCTGACGTCACCAACAATAAAACTCGCGCCATAGCACTGCGAGACGTTAAACAACATTATTTCATTGTTAGAGAACCTAAATTTCAGTAATTTTAAATTTAAAAGAGTAATTGTAGTTCTAATTTCAAATTTAATAGCTCTAAAATAGTGAAATAAAATTTTCTGCCGATTGATATAAATTTTATCTCGCTCTGATCAATAGTTCCCGAGAAATTTTAAATTATATTAATCCTATATTTCAAATTAATTTCCCTTTTTTAATAGAACGTAGTAAATTACGTCAGTGGTATATCATGCGCGTGATATAGTTTGGACGCCAAATTGTATCTGAATGCAATCGTGGCGATGTTGTTTTCTTGCCAATAATTAAATTAGCCACTAGTGACGTGAATCCCATTCGTTCTCAACCGCCGCCAGTTCCCGTTAATTCCAGCTTACATGATGACTATCAACAAATCGCAGGGGCAAAGTTTCGATCATGTTGGAATTTACCTCGATGAGCCTGTCTTTTCACATGGACAGCTCGATGTTGCAATTTCAAGGTCTAGAATTCCCAATCACGTTAAAATTTACACAAAGACATCTGAGTACAAGGAAAATTATTAAACAACGAAAAATATTTCACACGGAATGTTGTTTAACAAGAGGTTTTTTGAATAAAGAAATGTTTAAATAATAAAAAAAAAATATTTCCTGCCATAAAACATATGCTTATTTGTTTTCAATCAATGTTAAACATTTCCCTCGCATATATATCTATTTAAACAAGCCAAATTTGAAGGGAAATCTCTCGAATGAAGAGGCAATTTGCACCCGTCAAACCATGACGGGTGATTTTCTAGTTTATAATAATTGTGTTTTGTTATACAAAGAAGATTTGTTTTGTGAAATCATACTCTGTTGTGAGTTTTACTTCAGATTTCGTTAATGCACTATAAATTCAAAATTAGGAAAACTATGTTTTGAATCAGCTGCTTTAAGTGATTCCGTGGTGTATATGAATTGTGCAGCATATCTGTTACTTCATATATGTAAACTTGGAATTTTAAAATCGATATTTCACTCTCTGCCATATGTGCTAAAATTATGAAATTCTGAAAAGTTTTATTTTCACGATGACAAGCAAATCTTTACTAATAGTGACGGAGAATTTGTGTGTCTGTGTGTTTTGGGGCTGCAGGTCAGACCGCTGGACCTAGAGCTACGAAATTTGGCACAAACCTAGTTCGGAGGGTGGGAATGAAAAACCTCAGAATAATTTTTAAAAAATTTTAATTTGAATTAATATTAACTAAAAGTTAAATTATGTCTTGCCACTTTTCTTTTATAACTTCCGGAGATTTTAAAGCAAAGAAATGATTTTTACTCTATTTGAAAAATCAAAAGTGTATGTTTTTAATTATAATAATAATTTGCCTTACAACTTTTCTCTAATTTTAATAAATTTTTAGGAATTTTTTATTAATATTTTAGGTGTATTTTGCAACACTTTTCATTGTTATAATGAAATTTAAATAGTTTTCGATGTTAATACAAATATTTTGTCCTCGGTGTCCTCCTATGAGAATTTCCTTTGTTTTTTTTAAATTGAGTAAGTTTCCTCTAAAAGCATGGTTTAATTAAAATCTTTGAGTATTTTGTTTACTTCCGGATAATTGCAGATAAGGTTTAGCTTGAAAAATAAAATATGAAGAATTTTTTTATAGTTTGAACATTTCAAAACATACTGTTCTTTTCTGTAATATAATTTTAAGCATAAATATATATTATTGCTCTTTAAGCTTGAAGTATTGCTTTCTTATAGTACTGCTCTAAATTTGTTATCGAATCAGGACAGACAAGTTCTCTGAGATATTCAAAAATTCTGAAACATATCCGGAATTACACGAAAAATTCCGATGCTGAATGATATCATTTCTTATCCTTATATACTTTATGAGCATGTTTCGATTGAACGAGTAAGTTATCGGGTGAGTTGAAGTTTGATCATCTGCTCTTTCAGATTAAAGCTTTAACTGATAATAACTGATAATATTGCAATAACTGATAGAGAAAAATGGGCAGGTGCATAGCATCTAAAAGAATATGGGTTAACTTCTATCAAAATTTGAAATTTTAAAATACTTCGCTGACTATTCGGAAACTATTACGACAAAGTTAAGCATACAAGATTTATCGAAATTTTCGCATGGAATAATTACGGAGGACTAGCTGGTGGCCAAGGACTACCAATATTTTAATATTTTCAGATTTGAATTATTAATGACTTGACTAATTATTATTTAGTTTTAATACATTAAGCAAGGCACCATATGGGAATGAATTTGAGAAACATTCAGTACAAGATTCCGTAATAATTATAAAGCTAAATGTAGAAAATAGTAAAAATGTTAAAGATTTTAAAGAGACCCCTTTTCGTGTACTAAAAATCTAGAAAACCACTTTTCTATCAAAAATTTGGCTATCAAAGCATTGACCATAAAGACTTGAGGCGCTGAAAACAATACTATAAGGAAGTGAAGCCTTGATGAATATGATAAGAAAGAGCATTCCTAAACATTCATGAAAAATTATTATATGTTTTAACATGATTAAAATTCTCTAA
Organism: Araneus ventricosus; assembly: GCA_013235015.1. NCBI lineage: Eukaryota > Metazoa > Arthropoda > Arachnida > Araneae > Araneidae > Araneus > Araneus ventricosus. Next base: position 16,398 of record BGPR01013254.1, read on the forward strand.
TTTCCTTTGAGTATTCATAATAGGGCATCAGGCTTTAGTGAATTTTTGATTTTGTCTTCAAAATTTTTGGTGAAAAATGTATTTCCTATATTTTATTCAATAGTGAAAGCGTAGTTTTTAAATACTTTTTAATTTATTTTCCGCATTAAAGATTCGACGTGGACAAAATACGTTAATTTTTCCCACAAGCATGAGTGTATTACAGCCCAACTTACGTTTTACCGTAAATATTGTTTGTGTTTCTGTATAATATGAACCATGGTTTTCTGTTACATACCCTGTAAAATATGATTTCATGCAGCACTATAAAATGAGTATTCGTCCATTTGGTCTTTTCAATTACTAATATAATAGCCCAGATCTCTCGGTAACGCTCTTACGTCACCAACAATAAAACTCGGGCCATAGCACTGCGAGACGTAAAACAGCATTATTTCATTGTTAGAGAACCTAAGTTTCAGTAATTTTAAATTTAAAAGATTAATTGTCGTTCTAATTTCAAATTTAATATCTCTAAAATAGTGAAATAAAATTTTCTATCCATTGATATAAAATTTATCTTGCTATGATCAATAGTTCCCGACAAATTTTAACTTATATTAATCATATATTTCAAATTAATTTCCGTTTTTTAATAGGAAGTAGTAAATACGTCACTGGTATATCAGGCGCGTGATATAGTTTGGACGCCACGATGCATCTAATTATTTAGTGCAATCGTGATGATATAATTTAATAATACTTTTTGGCAACGTTAAAATTTGCAGAAAGACATCTGAAGTACAAGGAAAACTGTTAACCAAAAATACTTCACACTGAATGCTGTTTACCAAGAGGTTTTTGAATAAAGAAATATGCATATCATATGTAAATAAAAATTATTTCCTGTCATAATACGTATGTTTATTTTATTTGCTTTCAATCAATGTTAAACATTTCTCTCGCATATACTATATCTATTTAAACACGTCGGATTTGATGGGAAATCACTCTAATGAAGAGGCAATTTGCACCCGTCATAACATGACGGGTGATTTTCTAGTTATGAAATAATAGCTTATATAAAAGTTACTTCACTCACACAAAATAGCCTATAAAGAGTTAAGAAGATAGTTCAAATTTTTTACGTATCATCACAAGTTCCATCTTTAAAAGAAATGAAATAAATGTTTGTTTTTCTTAAAGTGAAATACCACAAACACTACACTGGTCAGTGATTTAATTTCATTCTGTCAAAACCAAAAGATTTTTTTTATAATGAAACAGGACTTTTGGGTTTTATAAGTTTAAATCCTAACCTGTATTCAAATATTTTGGGAATACACTTTGGCTAATAAAAGTATTAAATGCCTGTAATTCTAAGAAGAAAGGAATTAGTGACCACTAGAATTAAAGTATAGGTATTTAAGACACAATTCCAAAGAAAGTACTAGGCCAAACGCAACGCCATTTATTATACATACTATTTACACCATGGGAAATCCACTTATAAAGTAAAAAGTTCACATTTTTATCTCCAGGCGCAAGCGATACGCTGCAGGATGAATTTGGGCACTAAAATAGGCATAGGCATGGAAGTTAAAAAGAGAAAAAAAAAGGGAAATTTTGCATGGTTGACTAATATTTAATGGAAAATTTAACACAAAAAAATTTTTAACAGTTACTTTGTCATTCTAACATTATGATTTGTATTGTGCAATAAATGAATTATTGTGTGAATATGAATTTTTCAAATTTTGCTCGGCTAATCTTATTCCTTATCATTTTTGGTCGTGAGGTTCACTAGAAACCGTTTCCGTACCCTGTAAATGTAGATAATTTAACCGATTAAACGATGCTACTGCACATCATGCCGATCGATAGAGACATGATGCATTCTGTGGTCATCAGTTGACCATAGTTTCAGAATGACCATGCCCCAGCGTGTTCAAAGAAAATATATTTAACACATCTGTAAAATAAATCATGAAATAAAAGAAGTTAAACTGTAAAAAAATTAGTTCTAAATTGTAAAGTCAACAAACGATTTGGAAATGTGTAAAAATTCAGTTAAACGTTAAAAATGAAATGTAACTGCTAAAAATTTATTTCTGCGTTAAAATGTCCATTAGATTTTTGTCAATTACATTAGGAGTTCCTTCATTTAGTTTTTATACATATTTTACTATCTAAATTCAGTCTGTTGCCTCACTTTTGTCCCTGGTGGCGACAATGGAAACCATTTTGTTTTCCTTTATAAATCGATTCACCATAGTCGATACATAAATCGATAGTAATCGATTCACCGTATAATATGTATACAAAATGGCGTCGCTTCTGGTCAGTTCTTTCTATGAAATTGAGCTCTAAGTACAGTAAAACCCAGGTTAACCGAACTCGGATTAACCGAAATGCCTCTGAAATCGCAAATTCGAAAAAACACGCACTGTACTGCACAGGAATGATAGTGAAAGCCAGAATTTTTTGCAACTATAGCCCCACTTTTTTCTGTTAAGACTCCCCAAGTTGATTAATTTCAAAATGCTAAAATTAAAATTAATAGATTTTTACAATGTTAATTACGATATTGTTTACCTGTGCCTGTCAGGCGTATTAAGGGTTAACTTTAATAAAGAACATAAGTGTAGCCCACAAAGAGAGTTTTTAATTCTTTTTGTACTCAAAGCATTTCAGAATTACATAGTATAATATATCTTCATGGCTTAACAAAAGAATATCCTTATCCGAAACGACTCTCCTCCCTTTAGTTCCGTTAACCGGAGTTGTACTGTATTCACATTTTAATTATGATTATACTGTACATAAAAAAACTAAGAAATATCCAAGTGATAGTTCATCGCTATTTAATCTTCTCTTACCTGTTCACCTTGTGGTTGGAAGTTATTGATATAAAGCAAGTTCCACCACCAATTTTTCGTGCAGAACTTATCAGCGGCATCTTCAGGCCAAAGAGGACCGGAGCCCATGTACGGTAAAAGGAATGTATAGAAAAGTAGAACCATGAAATATACTGGCGTGAGTCTACGAATTAAACAGAAGAAAACAGATTTTTGTAGTGCACAAGATAAATTGCAGTTTAAATTATTCAAAAATAAAGTCCCGAATATGCTCTACGATATCGCGGATGATGAATATCAAAGGAAAACTATTGCACTATCTTTTCGGGCTACTGCATAGCTACTTTGCATGTAACTGATTTTATACAATATTATACATTTTATTTTATTCTACTACAATAATAATAAAGAAAGACGCATTTAGCGATACTAGCTTAAAAAGTTTCGATTTTCTTGTAAACTGAATTTAATCTACTCAATGAACCCATACTTTCATGTACTTGATTTCACCATTTTCTGTATTTTGTAGACATCACTTGCCCCAATAAAAAATAACGTTCCCGCCATAATAATTCTTCGTGCGACAAATTGTTCGAAATTAATTTTAAAAATATTCAGGACAGTTCAACTGTAGGTAAAGAACCTAGACTCTAGAAGTGATGGATGAATGGAAGGTTGTTTCGAATAAGAAGGACGTTCAAGATACTCGTTGTTTCACATTGAGCTTAGTGAGATTCACATACCTTCCACAAGCAGTGGCGGATTTCCGCACAGGCGTTAGAGGCGGCAGCCTCGTGCCTCGATACTCTAGGGGGCCTCAAAATCTATGCGAGAAGCATCATAGCGCTAAGTCGACGGCGAATTTATGACATTGCCGCCTTATTTATAGTATAATCCTCTCCTCACTGAAAGGTTTCTCCCTCTTTGCTTTAAAATAATTATTGAGTGAATGAAAACAGCCAAACGAAACGTTGGGGGGGGGGGAGAAATTAAGTCCTAGTGTGACTAATGTGTATCATTATTGATAAATTAACCTGTTAGTCACACAGGAATATGCTCTATAGAAAACGAGATACGCAGAAGACGACATTCTTTTGATGTCCATTGGACCCAAGACACTACGTTCTGTAAATTGATTTTACAAGTGTAGAACTGCGCAGGGCAAAATAAATAACTAACTGCTTAGGGGGCCCCTCAAATTTTGGGGCCATACGCATCGTAATACTTTTTTTTCTTGCATTATCAAAGTAATTTAATTTAGTGCTTTCATTTAATTTTAAGAACCGAGTACTCGAATTGAATTTATATAAAATCAAGTATCGCTTAAATTTCAGGACTTCATTCCTAAGATTTTTTTTCATGTTTTCAAATTCGCTTGCAGATTCAGTGTGGTCCAGTTTCTTTCGCAGTTATCTGTCTGTCTCAACAGTCCTGGCAAACTTTGTATTGCAGTATTTAGATTGTTCAAAAAAATTGTCATTTTTTTTGCTACTTTAAAAAAAATTACTTACTAAATTAAGATTTTGTATTTTTTTTATTTCCAGGATACTAACACCAACTCTCCTGAATGTGATTCACATTTAAATATTTTGTTATTTCAGTTTGTCTTAATATTTGTAACTTCAAAACAGCTTGCATAGCGATTAAATCGATTCTAACAGTAATATTAAATTTTATGAAATTTGAATATCCTGGAAAACCTTGCATACTTATAAATTAAATATATTACTTAGATTGTAGTTCGTCGATAACTATTCGAAGATTCAAATTAAAAAAATATCATTTGTAGAAAAACCCTCATCATCATTTGGCTTTTCTTAGAGTGCAACTAAAATTCATATCACTGCAATACAGGTATCTTCCTGAATCTTAACGGTATTCAACTGGAATTTTTTTATAAGCTGTCTATATATCTGCCTTTGAAGTTATGAAAGAAAAATTAGGCTACGTTTCGCACATGCGTAGTAAAAAATTATTTACTACAAATACTCATATTTCCTCTAATATTTAAAGTATTTACTTTAAATTTTATTACAATACTTCGCCAACATATTATCATGAATTCTATAAGTTTCGTATAAATTTGGCTGAAAACTCTGCATGTTATAAGAAAACAACGTGTGGGAAAATTTGGGAATTTTTTAAGAAAACCTTTATAGCTTCCTGAATATTCGTGCTTTTTTTATTTTACACAAATGCATGTAAATATTACGCTTATCAAGCGAAACCATTGGTGAAAGTTGCAACTCATTATCAGCTTTCTGTAAAATGGGGTGAGTCCTAAATCATTTTCTTCATCAATTTCTGGTCAGTCCCCTAAAGGCATCGTGACCGAATCTTCCCTGTAAACTGTGAGTTGAAGCCTCTTCTTTACATGGTCGAAGTTCTAGGAAAATCCTTTCAACTTTTCGGGAGATGTTTGAAAAAATGTGAAAATTCAAAAGTGTTCACATTATTCTGTCACCCATCTATACTTTTGATTAGTTATATTATTTTTGAAAGTCATTGCTTTATTTTACGATTCACATTTTCATTTTTTAACAAGAGAAAAGGAACGATGAAAAGGATTTTAATTATTTACTTTGCAGAGCTTAAACTAGATAACACATTTTTTTTTTGAAAAATTATCTTAATTCATCTCAAAGTGCCGTTTTTATAAAAATTTCGGGGGGGGGGATAATTTTATTATTTCCCTCTTTTTTGCCTGTATTGTTATTAGATTATACAATTCTGTCCTTTATAAAAAAGAGTTGACACTCTTCATTCGAGCTCGAAATTTAGAAGAAATGTAAAATGGTTCTCAGTTTATGGTAAAATTTATTATAGTTCATAAATATAAATTGTTGATTTATGAGTTCATTTCTCTTTTTTAACTGAATAAGTTTCCTTTATTAAACGTAAGAAAATTTTAAAAAAATATTTATTAAAAACAATTTTGAAATGCAGTTTCCTATTTAATATAAAATTTGAATGTCTGAACACTTATGTCCAACCCATCTAGATTGACGCAAAAATCGAAACAAATAACTTCTTCTTAAATGTTGTATATTATCAAACGAAAAACAGCTCAATTTGGAGTAAAATTTAAAGGGATGCGTATTTTAATATCTTTATCTATTTTATATATGCATATAATTAGGGTTGCCATACGTCCCGTATGTACGGGACAGTCACAGTATTTCACTACTCAGTCACATATTGCTATTTGTCCCGTTTTCTCGCTAAACTCTGCCGGAAAGAAATAGAACGTAATACTGCATATTTATAGGTAAGAAACACCGATATTGGCAACACTGAGATTCTATTCAACCAGTTTGTATATCTAAAAGATTATTTAGAGAAAAATAATACCAACCAAAACTACGAAGCAATTATGAAATTGAGTTTGCAAGAAAAATGACTGAAGTTTTTTGCAGATACAAAGTATATTGATGGGAAGTCGTGTCATAAAGCTCTGCGAATACGTATTTGCCTTTCCAGCCAACAATGCTAATGCGGGGAGAATGTTTTCCCTAATGTCAGGTCAGTGGTCGGAAGGAAGAAACTGGTTATCAGCGGAGACAACTGAAGCAATTTTGATTTGTCATTATAACTGAAAAATGATTTGCGCCCAATTTTATAATTATGTGAAAGAATAAAATGATACAATTAAGTAAGCAAAATAAACTTTAAAATATGACTGGGCTAAAAAGGATTGCCTTGCATCTTTTTTATTATTCTAAGTGATCATTTTATTAGATTGCTTGAGCTTTATTGCTTTTTTATCAGAGTAAAATACACCATTACCTACCCACTTTTTCATGTTTTATTTATTTAGCACTTAGATGTCCCGTATCAATAACTGGAAATTATGACAACTCTACGTATAACGTTATGAAAAATAACATAGCATATATACTTTTCCAAGAATAAAGTATATTCTTTGTAAAAATGAGAGAAATAAATGTTAGAAATCAGATAAACAACAATACAAAAATTAGTTTCAAATTGAATAAGGAAGATAAACATAGACCTAGAATTAAAAGCATAAGTAAGTTATTTTACATTACACATTTGCATCACCAATAGAGGTTTTTTTTGGAGGGGGGCCTCAAGATAATTTTGCGCCTCGGGCCTCATATTGTCAAAATCCGCCACTGTCCACAAGAGCTATTTTGGAACTAACTTAGTAATTTGAACTGTGGTCAGATGACAAGAACGATACCTGAGACTGCACCTGCTTTTTCAAATTGCCGTATCAATTCTGCCGCCAGTAATAATTCTCTTTTAGTTCCTTGCCAAATCAAGATTGGAGAGACATGTGGCACGGAAGTCCAGCGAAAAAAGAAAATTTTCTCTCCCCTCCCCCCCGTGAATGAAAGCCAATTTTTGAACCCAATCCCCCCATTTTTGAACGTTCTTGTTTTAAATTAGGGAGAAATGCTCGATATTACTTTCAAGAATTTGAAAAAGATAGAAATTAGAAAGTCAGTTGCAAGACTTTTAAGAATTAAAACTAAAATTTACAATCGACATTGTAATTTCGTTATATTTTTCAATGTTTACTCATTCAAAAGTTTTTTTTGAAAAACTGACTATATTTATAAATGAAATTAAAAATTATCGAATTTGTTTTATAGAATTTGATTTTTTAACCATTTTTGTGAAATTTTCGTATGACCCTTTTAGATTAATTAGCTATCCCTGTAAAATAACCTTCGTGAAATTTTTTATAATGTGTAAATCATATCAACTCAAAAATGTATTGCATATATATTTTTACATTTATTTGCACTTTTAATCTTTGAACTTCCCAGCATACAGTTTTCGAAAAAAATGAGGATAACATTTCGGAAAAGACGGTGGTGAGGCGGAGCAGTTTCGGTATTGGTCCAGGCGCCATTTTATGCAGGTACGGTACTGCCCATCGCTGAATGCGAACTCTATAAGGGCTGCAACGAGGATGTCTTATCTTATGTTCGGTAGTTATGGTTGCATTCATTAACTAAACTTTTAGTGTTTGGGGTCTTGTTGCTGTTAATATGTATATGCTGAAGTTTCATCTTATCATTATATACAGAAATATAATTAAAGTTCACTTATTGTGAAGGTCCTAGAGTCGGCCATAGGACTCCAAACGGAACAAAATTTCACTATTATGTAGTACAAGTGATGCGCTCTGTGAAAAAAGAAAAAGTTAAAATTTTCATCAATAGGTGTGTTGCGCTAATGCCTGAGGAGATTTTGCCAGACTTTCTTTTATATTTCTGTAGCAAAATTAAATAATTCGTTTCAGTTTCTTTTAGTGTAACTAAAAACCCAGCCAAAATTCAGTTCTCAACGTAAAGTCTTTTTTCGTTGAAAATGCCATTTTCAAGCAAGACAGTGCATCTCCTCACATTACTTTTTCTAATTTTCATAGAGCGCATCCTTAGTACTACATTCTATTGAAATTCTTTTTCGTTTGGAGCCATAGAACAGGTGCTAGAACCTTTTGAATAGGCGAAATTTAGTTATAACAAGCCTGAATATTAAACTTATTTTATTAATAAAAATGGAGTTAAGAAATTTCAGTTCTTCGAAATTATATGCATATTGGATAAGCACTAGGCACACGATTTCAGGTTACGTTAAGTAGTTTCCGACATAGGTCTTTTTCCTAAGGTAATGTTCCTTTGTTGGCATTTCGGAGTTAACTTCACTGGTGATCCGCACTTGATACTGAATGTAGTTATAAATTATTTGGGGACACACTCGTGATCCATCACATGACTGGAAACAAATCAAGCAATAATTTAAACTTAACTGCATTAACAAATATGTAAAAACATACCTTACATATCTATGGATGTAAAAATAGAGCCAAGGAATTTTACCATCAGTCTTATCGGCTTGTTTAAAGAATACGTAGGCAACTAAGAAACCACTGGAAAGAAGAATGCTCTATGTGAGTCGAAACCTGCTAAGCAATATGCTATAAAAGGTGAACAATAACAGGAATACAGAGGCCGTTCACACGTTTTTAGACGATTTTGTTACGCTGTAAGAAAAAAATCATCGCCGTAGAAAAATTCATTTTCACAACAATTATATTTTAGAAAGTATAAACTATCTCCTACAACTTAAAAGTTTTGTTTAAATGTAAGTTACTTTTAAAGAAGTCATGGATGGAAGGCTACGTTTTTGCTCTTTTCAAAGAGGGTTATTCTCATCCAGTTATTCAAAGACACTCTGAAAGCCATGGCTTTTCGATATCTAAATCTACGGAAGGTAATATTGTTAAAAAGAAGGTGGGGGATCGTCAAAGTTTGACTTCGAGTGGAAAAATTGTTCCAGATACGTATCCAAGGAAAAAACGCAGTTTTTCGATTATTGTAAAGATGAGTTCTTTAATAATAAAGAAAGTCCTCCAAGCCAATGGTTTGTTGCAGAATTGTTAAAATGCTCAGTAACAAAATTATAAACACTTACATAATGTTCATCGTCTTTCGCCACGTCATATCGCTGAACGCAGAACACGCTACAGAATTCTTTAGGAAAAGTATTTATTCGGACAAAATGGAATACTGTTGTAAGAAAAGATAGATAGGTAGATTCAAATGAATGCAAGAAAAAAGATCAATTTATTATAATCAACGAGGAGAAAAAATCTTAAAGCATGGCTCAAAGAATCTAAAGGAGGTTTTTGTAAGGACTTATCGTTGTTGCTGGCTTTTAATATAATGGCAAAATAAAAATAAAGAGAGTGGATATAAATGTTAAGATCAACAGTCCACAATCCACATACTATAAGGAACATATTTTATCCCCACTCTTCAAATATGAAATATCATCTCTTTACCCGCAATACCACCAATCAGTACCACTGCAACAAGACAAAGCGAGCAGTCACATATCACAATCCACTATTAATTTCCTGGAAAAATGGAACAAGAAATTGATATTAAGACGATACCCTTCACTGATATTCTTGATAAATCTCTGATGTTATCCTGTTTTCCGCTTTTGGACTTTGGAAAAGCACATTATCCAAACTTCGACTTACAACCCTTTACGGACTTTGGAAAGATGTTCAAGAGGTTTGGGACAAAATAACTCTTCCAATATTACAAAAGGCATTATTTCAATGGAAATGACGATGTATAAAGATTTTTAAGAATAAGGGTTATCAAACTGATAATTTAAAACACAAAAAAGTATACAAAAAGTTTTAAAATAATCAATCTGTAAATACCATAAAAATCGTCTAAAATGCGCGAACGGCCTCAGTATATCCTCAGTAAAGTCACAGGATATAACTTTTTGTTAAGTTTACTTAAAAACTTATTAATGATTTCGTTTATTTCTAAAAGACTTCTTACAGTAGTTTTATATCTAATTAAAATTAATTTATCATCCAATAACTTATAATTTAAATATAATGACCGTTTAATCATGAGGATCTTCATTGGGGACCTTAACTTGAGTTAGAATACACTGGGTATATATAGAAGTGCGGACGGACATTGAATATTACGATTCATGATAAACGAGTGATAACAGACAGGAAGAGATTGGTAAATGCAAGAAAAGAAATTGAGTTTTAAAATATTCTTATTTTGCTTATTTTTCAAAGCTCAAGTCTGTCATTGACTGTTTTTTAAAATTATCGTTATTACTTAATTAATATAGAATTTACACTTTAAATACTTAAGTTTCGATAGTCTGCTTTATTAAAACTCCTAATACAAATTAAGATTGCATATACTAAAAGTTTAAATTCGTGCCAAAAATGTACAAAATAAAATAATGGATAGGATAATCACATTTTGAGTTAACTATGAAGATATTTTGATACTTGGTAAAAAAATAATTCCTAACATAAATGAATAAAACTGATTACAACCGCTTGAAAATTGTACCTAAGCAATTTTATGCTAGTAAGTTTTAAAACTCAGAAGTACAATTTTTAACTTCATTCTTGGTTTTGTGAATACAGATTTGCATATTAAGAATAAAGCCTTGAAGACTTACCTGAGTAGGAAAAAGGAATCAACAGAAAAAAAGCCATTTAGAACTATTTGAAATATCCAGTGGTCGATATATCTAGCAAAGTCAAAGGAATTTTCTGTAAAATAGACGCCAGCACAAATTAAAAAAATAATAAACGAAATTACAACATATGTTTAAACAATTCAAACAAAAAGTAACTATAAATTGAATAATTACTCTAATCAAAATTAAGTCTTTAGTCAATGATGAAAAGTTTTAACATTAAGTGCAGGTAATTTCCAAGATTTCCTTAATACTTTTATATTGAAAAATTCAGAAGTCACATCTAAATTGCCCCATACAATTGAGAATACCTATACGTACGTAACTATAGCTAACATGAATTGAATTTCGCTTCTTTGTAAAAGTGCCTGGATTTATGCCATTGGATTTCTATCCATATTAATGGTAATTAATAAAATATTCAAAGAAACTTTTGAAAACACGCTTTTATTAGTGTTCTAAAAAGTCGAAAATAACTTTATTATCAAAAATCTGGAGGTA
>BGPR01013254.1:27758-42280 GCA_013235015.1 Araneus ventricosus
GCAGTCCTAGAAAGTTCAGTTGAAAAATGCAAGGAACTGTCTCAACAGACGATATAGAGATTGTTGAGAAAGTTAATTGTTTTCAAATCATACAATTAAAATCTGTTATTAAGGTCCCACAAACGTCTGAAAATAATGTGAAACGGATTCAGGAATCTGCTCCCAAGCAATTTGAAAAAATTACTTGACGAACAAGAAGGGACTGTCTCACCCGACGGTATGGAATTGTGGAGAAAGTGAATTGTTTCCAAATCACACATGTAAAATTTGGTATAAAGCTACATAATATTGGGTGACCCTGTTCGGACAGGCTTACTTTCATGCAAATCTCAAATAAGGTTGTCACATTTTATGAGCCATCCCGTTTTCCTCAATTATACGCTTATTTAAATATACTCAACTTTAATTTTTATGGTATAATAAAATTAGAATATATGGATGAATGATACAGACATTTGAGTCGCGATATTATTCATGAACTGGATTGGTCTCCTGTTCAATTTCAAAATCAGTTTCCTGGTCTCGGTATTCAGTCACTTCTCCATTGAGATCCGAAGATTCAGATTCTTCCTCAGCTGGTCTTCTTATGTTTAATTCTTCCAAAACCATGGAGTCTAACTTACTAGGGAGTGATAATATCTCGCCGTTTCATGATAGTCAGGTTGGTCAGGTTGGCTTATTGAGAGCGTTTCATGCACTTGCATGTGAGATCAGACAGAAATGGCCGATTCAATGTCTGTGGGAACTATCGGAGCAAGCAGGAAGAATGTAAATAAGAGGTTAGACAGGTGGAGCTTTCCACCTTTGCTAGTGTTCATACGGCTTATTAGTACAAACTCACTGTCGTGTGAGAAACGCTGTACCTATTTTCAAAGGGTTAAACATACTTAATAATGCGTGACATGTGATTTGGATGCCGAGTAGAAATCGTAATAGTCAATGTTGAAAATTTTCGAATTTATGTTGCAGTGGACACTCGTACAACAGGGATGATTCGTTTCGTTTAATATGAAATCACGTTATACAGAAGTTGCACCATCGAGCGAACAAGGTCCCGTAATGCTGGTATATTGAAGTTGAAACATGACTCTAATTTCTAGTGAGATGTGCCTTTTTTATTTAGACTGTTAGCTTCACTGTTCGTATAAAAACAACAGGAAAATAGATAAATTTGCATTTCTAAATAAAAAAACTATAAAAATATCAAATTTATCCTACGCTTAACACGGGGCTGTTCATAGCGCTGCATGAGAACTAGTCACATTTTTTTTCGTCGCGTTATACGGATTCAGGCTATACGGGAGTGTGTTATAGGAGAGTTTGTTATGTTGTTTTGTAGTGAATGGTCAGCTAAGGTTGTAACATTTTCTCTTTTGTATATGTTCTATGAAAGTTTGAAATCCGGCATTGGAAAGAGTGCTTAGGTATTTTTAGGCAAAAAATGAAACAATTAATAATTCACACATTTCCTAGGCATTCTATACAATGTCAAACCAGCAAAGTATGAAATAAATCGCCGATTAGTTTTCGTAAGAGATAAAATTAAGTGCAATTTAAAAAAAATATTTCTTCTTCTGCCACAACAAGTACGTTCACGTTTTATTTTGTTTTCTTTAATAAGAAAGGCATAACATTTTTTGTATAACTTTCGTTTTTCTTTACGAATTTTGAATAAAAAATTGAATGGCACTCATTTAATATTTTTTCATAATGACATTTGTATTTCTAGACAATTTGAGTTTTTTTTAAATAAAAGCCTTATCGTGACCTTTTTTATACTTTGCCTAAACAGCATTTATCATTCTATAGAATGTCTATGTATCAAATGCAATGCCTAGGAAAAGTGAATAACATATTCAAATAATTCTAATATTTCATACTTTGCTTAAAAATGCCTAAGTTTTTTTATAGAATGCAACTGTCTCATACATTTCCGATAGCATATGTATAGGCTTTCAAATTGATGTTTCTTTTATTAAATATTACCATGCAGCTCAGTCAGTTACCTGGCAATGAGATTTGTTTCTTTGTGTCATCATGAGTTGTACTTTGTACATCTCCATTCGTAGTTAGTTCAATAGTCGTATGTGATTCTTCTACAGATTCTTTAGAAGCATTTGCGTTCGTGTAATATTCAAAAGCAGTTATCGAACTTCCTACCACGGCCAAGAAACTAATTAGGGCTAAAATTAATCTGAAAAGATAACGCAATGAATTTTAAGCAGAGAATAATTGATATTATATAATGGTTATAAACAATTACAATTTTGAAATTGTGATTCAGGTGAACTCGCAATTTCCGCCATTACAATTCCTTTCAAAATTGCGATGAAGGAAAACACTCAATCTCAAAATTGTGTTCATATTTCGAAAGAACATTTAGTCACTATGTTAAATCTCTTTTGAATTAAACAACTACTACAGTATACAATTTAAAACATGCTAATAAAAAAAGGAGAAATCTTACGACGTGTAGCACAGCAATCTGAGAAATTTTAACTGAAGTTTCCCACCTTTTCAACGGTTGATTGACGCTGAAATTTTAATCCTCACTTCTCGAAGTCTGTGAAGATAGCTAAAAGGGCTTGAAACCGTTTCTAACTGATTTTAAGGATGAACATAAAATATCTAAGACATCGGCCACGCTTAACAATCGATTAATGTATAAGCAGATTTCGCATGTATATACAGAAATAACATAGAACCATAATGTATTCCATATACAAACCGAACGAACACATAAGAAACATTCCAAGATTAAATTAAATTTTATTAAACATTTAGTTTTAACTTAGAAATCATATACTGAAAATCAATCAAAATGTATCCAAATCTTTTATGATGAACTTCTCGTAAACAAGGGATTCCAGAAAACGTGGACAAAAATTTAAGGGTAGGTCAGGAATACGATAAGCATCCAAAATCACATAGGAACATGGGTGCGCAAACTCCATCTGAAGGCAGCAGATGGCATTTAAAATTATACAGCGCGGGCCAAAATTGTGGAAGCTTTTTTAAATATGCACATTTTTTTCGAATATCTCCTCAAATTTCGACCATATAAAGAATAAGTTTTAACTCACAATTTACATTGAATATTTGTTCACGAGTGCATTAAGGGGATCAACTAGAAATTGATTTTGCCTTACCCAGCTTCACAGAAAGATCATAATGGTTTACAACTTTCATCAATTCTTTTGTGTGGTATGAGCAATATATACATACACTTTCGTAGAAATAGCATAAATATTCGTGAAGATATAAAGTTCCCGGGGCCCAACCAAAGTGTACGGTACGGCACCAAACTTGAATTTTTTTTGGCAATAAATCGCTAAATGTGGTAACCCAATGGCGGAGGGTAACATGGCAAATGTGATAACATTGCGGGCGTTTGGCGAATTTTTCATGATTTGGTGTCATCTTGGCGAGGGATGTACCGTACACTTTGGTTTCACCGGTCCCGGCATGAGTTTTGCTTATGACTTGCAAAGTTTTCAACCAAATTGTATGATGAAGCTTACAGAAAACCAGACAATATATTAGAGAAGTATTGTATTAAAATTTGAAGCAAATATCTAGAATATTAGAGAAAATATACATACCTACACTTATAGCGAATAATTGTTTACTGCACATGTGCAGAACGTAGCATAACTTTTCTTTTATAACTTCAAAGACAGATATATAAGGTAAATTATATAAAAATTACAGTTAAATACAGAAAAATATCGGCATTTTGGCGGGCGCTTTTTTATTTTAAATGCCGTCTGCTGCCTCCAGATGGTGTTTGCGCACCCATGTTCCTGTATGATTTTGGATGCTTATCGTATGCTTTACCTACACTTAAAGTTTGGTCATGTTTTTTTAATCACACTGTATTGTGAAGATATAAATTATACTCCTCCATTAAACTTTAGTTATCGAATAGCGGCTTTACTCCAAATTAAGAAAAGAACCGAGTCAAATTTGTGAAAACTCGGAGTTGACAGTGTATTTCTTAGCATATGTATGGAAAATTAAAGGTTTTTGTAATGGAAAATAACAAATTAGGCCACTATATTCATTTCTATTTTCTCGTTTCTCAAACGGACTTCTTTCGAGGTGAGAAAGAAAAAAAATAATGTTGGTAATGTTAACAGTGTAAAATGAGGAAAGAAAAGAAGCAGGAGAAGCTGATGGAAATAATCATGGCCGTTTATCCCATATAGCAAAAGACAGTTTGGAATGAAACGGTCAACTCTTCTCAGCAATAATTCTGATGTGGATTTCGTATCTAAGACAAAACGCACCTCCGGTATAAAAAAATCATTAGGTTTAATATGTAGTGTAATGCCAATAAGCATTAGGTATGTTTCCGCACATTTCGAAATAAATAATTAATGGATCCATGATTTTTTGAAATTCGAACTTATAATCGAATCGTTGAGAAGAACAGTACTAGTACGAAATTTTCAACAAGAACTCTCAAGTTTTAAGTTTGGGCAGATAGAAATCTTCTATACTCATTCAGATTTAAAACATGCCTATAACCAATGAAGGGACGATGGTAACCTTAACATAGATACCCCTGCCCTGCCTTAGTACTCGGGGTTTCTGAATGACAGACGCTACAATAACCCAAGTACTGAGGCCGGAGCCCTAATTGTCATCACCGACCACGGCCCGACCCCTCCCGAATTAGGTACATACTATCACTGGTGGACGCGCACTATTTCTATACCCCCAGTGAAGCAAGAACCCGCTTTCTTATCTGACGGCTTCTCAGTCGTGAACTCACGCTGCCCCAAGGGGTTAAATTGCTACTTTTGAACTAAATGTTTAGATCTACATTTATCAAGCCTATTCGTAAAAACACCGCCCAAAAGTGAAATTTGGACTTGCACTGTTCTTCTCACAGATTCATTTTAAGGCAAGGAAAAATGGCAAATTGGATACCTAAAGTTGGAGGGGAAAATATTTGAAATATTATAAAAGTAATTACGCTACAATAACAGTTCCAGCAGTTATACTTCTTGAAGTAGATTTGCACTTTATTGTGGCATTACCAAAAAATGATCCTGAATTCATCAAAGGACCTGAAAGAGAATTTAATTTGATAAAAATATTATAAAATTCCGTTAACAGGACTAATAATCTTACTGACTTAAGATCTATAGTAAAAGACAAATCTATTTAAAACCATTGGAAATGTGGAGAAGTATCATTTGCGGACTTTTATACAGTCCATAATATGATTCAAATGTATTTGATTTATATTTATATTTTGATGAATATACCCTTTATCTATATCAAAGTTTCATGCTGATCATTCAATTATCAGTTATAAGAGAAAAAAATATAAAGAAAGACATTTCGATATATTAAATACTTCCCTCGAAAAAAAATTAAACATCGATTCATTTTAAAAACCAGCGGAAGTGTTCTTCTCTCAAATTTCATTACGCTTATTGTTTAGCAACGGATTCGGAAACCTTCCGCGCTATTGCGCATGCGCCGGACGGAGTCATTTTCATCAAAATAGGAAAAAGTGAATAATGGAAGGGTGATGTTTACATTTTACTGAGCGTGATCTAACAAAGAACTGCGGAAATGCCCTCATATGACTCATTCCCTGACACTCGTTTCCGGTGTAAAATCGTCCAAAAGTGGTAGTCTCGGAATCCGTTGCTGAACACTAGAAAACATGTTGCCTTTTGCGTTTTGTTTCGCAGTATAAAGAAGAAAATTGAGTATCTATTCCCGAACCTTTTTCCTTTTACAAATTAGGTTCAAAATCTAATAAAGATCTACAACAGTAATGATATAACGATATCCCGAATTTTAAGTGTCTACAGAGTTACAGTTTTTGAGTTAACGTATTCACATGCACACAAGCGGATGGACAGACAGACTTCCTTTCGAAGGATTTCGTCTAAAATTTCAAGAGGAATCTACAATTTTGGTTTAAAGGCAAATACCAACTTTAATTTGTCTTTGAGTTATTGTCCGTAGACTGACCGACAATTAGAGAGATTGATATAATTTCATTTTCCCGCTTTTTTTTACGGATTCAGAAAGGTTTAAATTAAAATAAAAATTATAAGAATGCATAAAAACAACAAAAAATTAAAAAAAAAATTAAAAATAAAATAAAAACCTTAAAAAAATCTTTATAAAAAATCTACAAAAAATTTTCAAGTTTATAATTAGTGTTTCCCTCACTAGATGGAGATAGGTGCGCGCATCTATTTACTTCGTTTACATTTTTAAGGCGTCCTTTCATTTGTTCCACAACATTTATAAAAGGTAAGATATTAAGCCCTTCTTTTCATACTTTGTTTAAAAGACTGTTTTTAATTTCTTGTTTGTGGATAAGTGTTGTTCTTCACAATATATTCCGGAACGGGTTCAGTTTAAATTCTGGAGCGTTTCGGAGTTGAATTTTTTGACGATTACAATCTTTTCTATACTTCAGATACGAGAAAATGAAAATATTGAGACGCCAGAAAGGTAAAAAAAAATTGTAAAATGATGCCGTGATATATAAATTTAATTTTGATTCTCTAAAAAATTATACACTTCGAGCTTACGAAATTGTCCAAACATTTAAATTTATTAATATTCTAAATTAGTTGGAATAAAGTAGATTTTTCATCCCTTAGTGATGCACAGAATTCCTGTCGTATCAAAGGATAAATTTTAATTATTCCGTAATAAAAGTTTTTGAAAGCTGATATGAATTTAATTTGCAGCATAATAAGGCACCAAAGAACATGATGGTGTATCACTTCAAAGTTCTAGTTGTAATAGAATTGAAAAATGATTGGAAAAAGACGAATGAATGACCAACTTGTTTCGTCATAGCTTTCAAAGTCACTACAGGATTACCATCTGCATAAACCAATGGAGGAAGAAAATAGTAAGGTATTAAAAGTTACAATATCAAATTTAACTAAAATAGGTGCACAAAATAGAAAAACAAACAGTTAATCAGAATGCAAAGACAACATCGATGAAGAATGTTTCTTTACAGTAATTACTGCAATAATGTTTCGAAATTGGGTCCACCAATAATAGTACAAACTTAGTAGAGTCAACGGAGTGATTGGTCTGCAATTTCAATTTCCAAGTATTTCGCGTAAACATGCACCCGTAACAAGTATTCGAGCTACATAGTCCTTAACAGAGTTGCCCAAAAATGTAGGCCAAGTAACTCTTCCGAGCGGACCTGGTGTCCAATATACCGGACATCAACTTTGAACTGCTCATATTAATTCAATAATTAAGGAAACTACATGCTGCTTTTGTAAAAATTTGATTGCCTACTTTCTTATTAATATAATCTTAGCAAGTATTTTTCGTTTCGGTCCTGGAATATTTCATTTTATTAGTTTTTCCAAAACAACTCGAGAAAATCATCGTTCTTCATAAAATGGAGCTCGATGGTGAATTTTTCAAGTAATTTTTTGTTTTTAATCCTTTTTTGTCATTTAAATGGCTTCTGCAATATTTTATTATCCTTCGACAACCAATTTAAAGTAATTTGTGTAATTTTTTTTCTTTCTTCATTTGAAATATACGGTATTGTCAGGATGCCGGGCATGGGATAACTTTGTTAATTTTTCAACTACGGGCTTGGAATTTCATTTATGAGATACCTTTGCAGCAGTACACAGTACACGAAAGAAAAAAACAGTCTAGCTCCATTTTTTTCTTAAATCGGACTGAAGGGGTTAAGTACTGACCGTTTAAAAACACTAGCACTTTTTTACGTTTACACTCCGGAAAGCGGTGACAGGTAAGGATTAAGATGAACTCATTTCCGGGGTTTTTTGTTTGGTCACGCAAAGTAAAATGTAAATATCTCCCTCTCCATTTCGCACTTCACCCCTATTTAGGTGAAATCAAATCCGCACAGCGTATGCGCAAAAGCGGGGAGGGTTTCGGAATCCAAGAATCATCTACTGTTGGTGAGCACATATTTTTATATTAAGCATTGCTGTAATAAATGCACCTACACAATAAGCACGACGCATCCTATGGCGGTAAGGCGCAGACGCTAAAAGATCCAGTTAGAACTGTGGAATGAATAGGTGAACATGAACAAAAAATCCTGATTCCAAAACCCCTTTATAATAGCTCGAGTTAATGTAAATATGTATTCTTTGTGTTTGTAAAATAAATGTCCTCCAAAAGAATAGCCAATGTTAATTTGGGCACAAGCATGGACTTGGGCATTTAGATCTACTACTATTTATTGCTATGAAGAAGCACTTGTCAACAATGATGTAATGAAATTCATGCATATTTCTTGCGTCTCCGCTTTAATGTATCGTTTGAACTCATATATTCCTATACAAAAGATTGCTGTTGAAGTGTATTCTGTCACCCCTTAAAATTTTCCTCATGAATTCTGAATCTCCCTATGTATACCGAATAACTGTTGGTTATTGAGTAATTAAAGGCTAACATTGTAGTCTTTCATTTCCGACATGGATGAAAATTGCTTTTTTTCCCGCATACTATCCTTTTTTAAAGTTCGTTTCATTTTTCCAAATCAGCTTGTAAAAATCTAGAGTCTAGAGGAGAAACCACTTTCTGGTTCGGAAATATAAGTGCATTTCCATTTCACTGGAACGGGAACAAGAAATTTACTATCATAATTCTATTGGATTAAAATAATATATTTGTCGCAATTTTTTTTTATTCCCCAGCAGATTCAGTTTACCAAAATCTTTGCCATGTGAAATCAAAAAAAAATTTGAAAAGATTTTAGTACTTACCAATCGAGTTTAGAACCATTGGTGCATTATTTTTCTCGGTTCCCTTTGTGTTGCAAGAATCAGGCAGACACACGGCTAGAGACAGAGGTAGTGACTGAAAGAGCAGAAGCCAAATTATGGATTAAGGATTACAATCATGATATACGAGGTAAAAAATGCATTTAAGAGAAGTTTACCGTAGTTCCCAGTTTCAATGCAATTTGAAGGGTACAGTATTTTCCATGAAAATCTCCTACACTGACATTTCCTTGATTGCCTTTTGCAGGAGCATAGATTCCAAGACATTCGTCGTATTCTCCAAGCCATCTAAGATTTCCCAATAGAATTCCACTTTCAGGTTTTCCATAGGAATCCAACACTGCAAAATTCAGAAAAAAAATGATAAATCCCATTCATCTTTGTCCTTCAAGATTGGTTTGTGTACATGAGTACCAGTGCTAGGCACTTTTACTCAGTTTCAATTACTGCTTTGACCACAGTATAAAAACACATCGGAAACACCAAGATTCAGAAGCAGTCCGAGGCTGCTTTACCAACCGGGCGAGGCAACAATATGGCACCATCTCCCCCACATATTAAACGTATTTTTAAAAAATTTTATAATACCCGCATTCTAAATATCAAACAAAATTTTACTTATAAATATGACTTAATACTACTATAATGAGAATTTTTAATCTTCGGATATATTTAAGGTTATATACAAGTCATTGAAGAGAGAGAGCAAAAATAATATATTCAATACATTTATTTAAAAAACATATTGATTTATTTCTCAAGTTTATTAAACCATTTTTTTCTTCACACTACCGCTTTGGCGCCATTTTCGACTTTGGCCCCACGGGCAGTTGCCTGCCCGGTTTGCCCGGGTATCGGGCTGCCCCTGCCAAGATTGGATAGGGAAAAAAAAGATGAATAACATTATAGAAATACAATCATTCTAAATGACAAATATTTTATTAAAATTTTAATAACCACAGAAGGGAGTCCGTATGACATTTTGAAACAGATTTATTACGGAGGTATGAGCGGAAGGATCATTTTGTGGTTTTCTAGGGAAACTCTATTTAGCATTGTTGTGAGTAAAAAGAACTTGAGAACGAATGGGTGTATTTGGATGATCTAACATTTTATCTTTGCCCATTTACGTTATTTATAAGAAATAGAGAAGATTATTACAAATAATTGTGGTAAATCTTTTAATCCTTCATAGCGTAAGCAATATATTTGCATCATTAGCATTTTACCCTTTATTCAATTAATTTTGAATAGTTTTATAATCGCTTTATAAATTATTTACAATTAATGTTTTCATTTGAAAAATGATGTCTTAAAAAATTTAGTTAAATGGTTGATGTTTTTAATTAATTCTTTTCATCTAAAATTAGGTTCAAAATCAAATTTTTTCTTTGTTTTCTCTGGTTTCTTTATGCTCATTGATAATGGATTTCAGAAGTTTGTTTAAAAATTTTAAAAAATCGTTGTATGGGGCTAATAAAGTCATATTTGTGCACAGAATGTAATCTTTGACATAACCTTTGGAAAATTGTTTTATCTGTCAAATTTCTTAAGAAATTATTTAAAACTACTTTAAACTGTAGTATTTTAAAATTATAAAATATAATCTAAAATACATGCTAAATTTTTAAACACAGCGATGGTTGCTAAGGAACTATTCATTAACTATAAACTATTCTTTGGTATAACTATTGCCCTGCACGTTTGAATTTTATCATATTCTTGACACATTTTCAGCAATTTTCCAGGATTTATGTTTCAATTTTTAACTAACAGATTATATTCTCACTGTTTTCTGCAAAAAAAGTTGCGTGTGCACTCTAACAGTTTGGTTTTAAAAATCGTAGAGAGTATAATTTTAATGAACAAATAAATAATTTTTCCATTCAAATACAATACATTAACGCTTTTAATATAACAGTGTTTCCTTTTTCTAATTTAATTTTAGTTCTGGAATGAAGAATATAGATTTCTTACAGCAAATACTATATCATCGTCTAAGAGAAATGTCACCAAAATGATTCACCTCATCTTCTGAACAAAAGATGTTTATCTAATCACTTCAGAGTTAAAATATGAAAAGATGTACATCGATTTTTTTTCAACTCTCAAGCCCTTTGGATTGACGTGGGTTATAAATAAATAAACGTTCAACAATGGATTCCGAAACTACCACTTTTGGAAGATTTTATACATGAAAGAGGTGTCAGGCAATGAGACATAAGACCGCATTTGCGGAGTTCTTTGTTAGATCACGCTCAGTGAAATGTAAAATCACTCTTCCATTCTTTACTTTCCCCTATTTTGATGAAAATAACTCCGCCCGGCGCATGCGCAAAAGCGCGGAGGATTTCCGAATCCGTTGCTAAACAATAGTTTGGTAAACCCTTTCTAAGACAGAGGGAAGCATACTTCTCACCAAATTCATCCATTATAAAATGCAATTTTAAGGTTGGCTGAAGTTCTTGCCACATTTTTCGATGAAACAAAAACTTATAAGTTCCTTATCTCAAACCACAAAGAAGTGTCTTGGCGTGGTAATTAATTATTAATTAATAAAATTAATTAACAAAATTTAATGCCACCCAATAAGATATTTGTATTTCTTTTCTTAAATTAATCTCAATCCCAAAGCTATTTTCTATACCACTACTAGCAAAAAATGGCCCGTTAAATGGTTGAAATGGTTTGAATGAATAGAATGAATGGTTTCTATTCATATATAT
This sequence comes from Araneus ventricosus, assembly GCA_013235015.1. NCBI lineage: Eukaryota > Metazoa > Arthropoda > Arachnida > Araneae > Araneidae > Araneus > Araneus ventricosus. Next base: position 39,265 of record BGPR01013254.1, read on the forward strand.
ATATATAAACAATTTTTTTGAGTATGTATGTATGTCGTTTTTCTCTTTATGCCTTTATGCACGTCAAGACCGTTTGACTTACAGGACCAAATTTGGCACAGTGATGGATGAGCACAAATGGGAGCTATAGCCGTAAAAATTATTTTAAAATTCGAATTATACTTTTAGTTATTTAATTTTAAGAGGTAAATTCGATAGTTTTTGCCCATTTACGCAAATTTTGTTTTTCTCTCCATTATTATTCATTCACATCCGGTGTTTAATTTATTAATTCTTGCATTTCATATTTTTTTTATTTATTTCGCTTCATATATTATTCATTTTGAGCTGAAAATAAGAAAGTTGGTAAGAACAAAAGATTTATTTTTTCTTTTGCTAACAATTCGTTTAGCGAGCTTCCGTGTTTTAATTTATAAACATCGGAAAAACATCACTTTCTTGCATTTTTTCACTCTTTTTTTGGTGTTTTATTATTTATAGCATATTATTTATTGATAGTTTTTCCGTTCAGAAGATTTTTTTAAGCTTATATAAACATTAAAACCGGAAAAATTCTGTACATTAGAATAATTCATTGTAAAGATATATTAGTTATTACATATACAGTTTATTGCTTAAAAGTTTAATATAAATGTTGTTTTCCAAAATTTCTCGCGTCTTCTTCCAAACCATACGGTTATAAGGCAATATAAAGGCTAGATTTGAAAGAATATTATGTTTTTGACAATATTTGTAGGAAAAAAACCGGAGGCGGGCATATGAAAAAAGTCCCAAGCAAAGTCGGGTTATCAGCTAGTAAAAAAGATATTTTGCGTAAATAAAGAAAATCTATTTAAAATGATAGTAGAAAATAAATTAATGTGATTAAAATCACAAAATATAAGTAGGGGGAATGCGGGAACATTGGTACACTTTCTTCTGGAAAGCTAAAAAAGGATTTACCAACGGAAATAATTAGAACTAATACTATATATTTATACATTTGTTAATCTAACATAGGATTTCAGTCTAATTTTGGTCATTAATGACATTATAAAATACTTATTACACTTTTTTCCTAAAAATGGATTTGTAAAAATCTGCCCCATACCAGAGGTACATCGAGCGGACACGGTACAATAATGATGCTTAATAAGAGTGAGATCAAAACAAAATTTGTTTTATCAATAAACTTTGCATTCCAAATCAGTGTTTAAAAGTTTAACAAAGTAACAAACGTTTATTTTAATCAAAAATCTACATTTTTAATGAGATTGGAATAATGCAACAATACTGCCTCAGAAAACAATTTATCAGGAGAATGTGTGTGTGTGGGTTTAAAAATACTTTGGAGGGAGGGAATGTGTACTTCGAAGCCGTTTTTTAAAATTTTAATTAATTAAAAAATAAGGGAAATTTTCAATTTCATTTTTGATGACTTACGAAAATAATATAGCAGAAAAATAATTTTCACACCATCTGAAAATGCAAAAAATTATCTTTTCGATGATATTAATTAGGTTTCCGTACAATTTTTTCTCCAATTTTTATAAATTTAAAAAATATTTTAAACTTAATTTACAACAATACTTTTCATTTTTGCGATGAAATTAAAACCGTTTTCATTTTTTAAACAAATACTTAATTGCGTGTTTCTCTTAGATAGTTCATTTTTACGTTTTTTTTTCATTTCTGAAGACGATTTTGCAAAATAGTTGCTGTTGAGGTACATTGATACACCTAGAAGACACGCATCAATATGTCCCGGAGTCAATTGTATCAAGAGCCCTTTTTACTTAAAATAAGTGGTTAATCAAACACAACGCTTAACAACCTAAAAACTTAATATAGATCAGAATAATAAATGTTTTTTCCTACCTTTGGAGTACATTCCCTGTCAGGAAAACGTAACTAGTTAAAGAAATCATACAACACACACTTAGAGCAAAATTCACTTTGACGAGAATATTAGCGGTTTGATTCATTTGTGAATTAACTTTTGACTCAACTTATATACCCTGTGCTAACGGTTACAGTGGCATATATATGAAGGAATGTGAACTCTTCAGCCATTCCAATCATCAAAATTTATGGACTGTATCAATCTTCCCGCGTATCAATCTACCCCAACTTCCTCTATATGTTATTTGTGTATGCATATACAGCGATTTTATATAACCATAGTAGGAAAATATTTGTACTAAATTAAGTCGAATAGTAAAATCAAGTATCTGTACAGAAGTTAATCAAGTAAATAAATAAAACGAAGAATCTTTGCAAATATCAATCAAATAATCTAAATAAAGTATTTATGCAAATGTTAGCCAATCAAGCATTTGTATAAATGTTAGCGAAGTAAGTTAAATCAAGTATTTATATAAATGTGAATTAGGTAAGTAAATTCTTTTGTACAGATTTTAATCAAGTGAGTAAAATAAGGAACTTGTAGGAATACAATATAGTAAGCAAGTGAAACTTCAGTATAAGTGCCAGCCATGTAATTATAATCAAATATTTGTACAGACGTCTATTTAATAGATAAAATGAAGTACTTTTATATTTGCAGTGAAATACGTAAAATCAATATTTGTTGAAATGTTGAGCAAAATGAATTTTTTTGTATAAATTTAAATAAATCAAACTTAAACGTTTGTGGAAATTCAAATTTAGTAAAATTAAAACTTTGATACAAATTAATATGATTCAATCACTGGAGAACTTTTATACAGTGAAACCTCTTCGAACGGCCACTCCTCTTAACGCCACTTTTTCGTGGTACAGATTTTTCGGCCCATAGACCTAATGTTAAAATAACCTCTAACAACGGTCACCCAACCCCTCTGAACGGCCGCCGGGTGGGTTCGCCCACTCCATTTAACAAACGCATCGGTTAGAGATTTACTTTTTAAACTGAAAAACGAACTTGAAGAATTGTTTTTCTTCCGAGAAGGGTAAAAACTTAAAACAGTCACAAATTGTATCCTTTTTTCAGAACCCTTTTCGAACGGCCATCCCTGCATAGCGGCAACCCTTTAAC
>BGPR01013255.1:20786-34949 GCA_013235015.1 Araneus ventricosus
TTCAATCAACGATTCCGAATGAATAGATGTGAATAAATTTCTTATGAAATTTTAGTCAAAAAACGCCTCATTTGTATTCCCATTTCAGGTTAAAACCCAACTAAAGGATCTAGATAGAAAATTATTTAGAGGTAAAAATGAGAAATGCTGTAATAAACGGCTAGAAGCACAAGGAAATATTACCTATAAACAAAAACTTTATCACGAATTACTAATTTGAGATAATCAGGGTCAAGCTCTAAGCATCTTTACAAAGTGTTTAGCAGATTGAAATTTCAGCCATATATAATAGTAACAGGAAAACAATTTAGACATAATCCAAAATTGATTCACATGGAAGCGGATTTAAAGGAGAAGAAATATTTAATACTCAAAGAAACAACAAGATTAATTTCTGTTAATACTGATTTATAATACAATCAAGAGATCTATAAAATTTCATTGTGAAAATCCGAGGGAATCATTATAGTTAAAAAGAAGTTACAATATCCAGATCTAAAACTTGCCTCTATTTATGAAAAAATTATATTAAAAATCAGAAACTGTCCATAAGTAAGTGGTAAAAAGGGTAAAAAAAATGAATGTCGTTGGGCAATTTGCACCCAGCTATTATTTTATATGTTTTTTCTTTACTATTGACAACTGTGCCAAATTTGTTTCCTAAAACCCAACGAATTGCGATCCATTGCACAACAAACTACTATTAAAACAATTACTGATTTTCGGAAAATTAAAACTTTTTTCAGGATTATTTTGCGAAAACAGCTTTAACTTAAAATGTTGCCTTCGAGTTGGTTCCTTATTGCACGGCTATGTCCAATTATTTTAGCCTGAAATAGCAAATGAGTATAAAAATATCACATTTGGATTGAGTTAAAACTCAACGAATTACGAAACTATAAATTATATTTGCATTTTATGTACGCCTTGTTTTATTTTTGTACTTTTTCTTTACGTAATTGAATTAAAATTCGAAGAACTCTTGTGAAACTGCAAATTATATCTGCATTTTATTTATGCCTTACTTTATTTTTGAACTTTTTCTTTGTAGAATTCAATACCATATAAAACCGCATAACAGCTAAACTTATTCCACTGTATTTAGATTCATGAAGACAATACTTTTGTAACGTGTATATTATATCACTAAACGGAAGTGATATTCGCAACTACATTTCCTTTTTATTTTTTCAAAAAATTATTTTTTTTAATTCGAACAAAAAAAATTATTTACAAAATGTTTCACAATTCCCACCTTTGTTTGGGAAGGGTACAAACCAAAAACTATGAAAAATATAGAGAAAAGTTTTATATCAGTGCATAAAGAAACGCTACAAGATTTTAATTAAGAGCAAGATAGCTGTCTTTCCAGAACCTGATAAAAGCCTGAATCATATCAGTGAATAAAGAAACGCTTCAAGATTTTAATTAAGAGCAAGATAGCTGTCTTTCCAGAACCTGATAAAAGCCTGAATCATATCAGTGAATAAAGAAACGCTTCAAGATTTTAATTAAGAGCAAGATAGCTGTCTTCCCAGAACCTGATAAAAGTTCAGCGAGTGGTATACAACAAGAAAACAGAAAATGAAATCAACAGAATAGATTTAATAGAAAATGGAACTTACGGCAGTACAAAAAGTTTACTACGTATTAGCACTTGCTAAATGCAAGATAACTGTGCTAGTATAGCGAAAGATTTGTACGAAAAGCCTAATTTGCAGAACTTATATAGAAGATAATTCTTGTACCAAAAAATTTCAGAAATTTGCCAGAATTTTTGACTTAAGAATGATTTTAGACTTTAAGAATGCCGAATTACAAAAGGGTGGACATATTCAGCATCGATAAAACCTTTACAATACTTAAATTAAAGCGATAAAATACTTTTTTGTTGCTTGGTCTATGGTTTTTCAGGGCACAAAAGCCTTTATTGGGTGTCTTGTGCCATCACAGAGGTTCAGTATGATTAGCTAAATTGATGTAAAGCATACTCGTAATTAATCTGTAACCGTAAAATTTAGCAATCTAAATTATTTTGTTATCAGAACAAAAAATGTAAAATTTAAATTCATTATATACTTTAGGGTGTCTCAAAAAAAAACAATTAAAAACTTGCTCCTCAGGGTTTTCCCCATTCCTTTTGCTCCTAATAGAAAGTATATGAAGTTTCAGCCCTCTAAATTAAATGTAGGGTTTGCCTGTAAAGCCCTGAAATTTGAAAAAAATCTCCGAAAATGTCAAACTTTTAGAATTTTTGAAGAAATTTCATATGGTTGCTAATGTGTTAAAACTGGTTTATATTTGTTCAAATGGACATGTTTAGTTAGAATATAAACACAAATAAGTATTAACTGTACCGTTAGCTACTCGGGGGAAAAAAGTATAAAATGGTTAGAATTTGCAATAATTCTGCATGGTTGCTTTTTGGAAACACCATACTACAATTACTGTATGTTCACAATAAAATCTTAAAAATTTACTAAAATGTTAAAGAAGTACATAAAAATTAATGCAGTGATAAGTTAAAATCAACAATCTTAATTGACAGTTTAACACGTAGCATTAAAAAAAAGATTTAATACTCACATTAATTAATTGTCCAAATAGATTGTAAAAATTCCAATCACTTTCAAATAATCTCAGGAATGGGTAAAACCCTGAGGAGCAAGGTTTTTAAAACAAGATTTTTTTTAGACACCCTAATATACTTAGTATAATTACAATAAATATAGTTGCAAGTATTTTTTTCTCGTGATTTTTGATATGAACTACAGTTATTAATTTAATCAGTATTCGCTCACTTCTGAATAAAGTGCTATTAATTCATTGTATATACATTATTTTCGTGCATAAATTGCATGTCTAATCCGACATTTTATTTCAACGGAACATTTATTAACCCCACTTTGAACAATTTTTTTGAAATATTTTTTATGGAATTCTATATAAAAGAGCGCTTGGAATATTAAAAAATAACTAAAATTATTTCTAAATTAATACGTATATTTTTCAAAAAGCAATACTTGATTCCTCCGCGCAACAATTGAGATAAAAATATCACACAAATAAACCATTTATTTCTGCGAAAACAAGTCTTGGAGAAAAAAATTCTTTACACTACAGAGAATGTAGGATATACACATAACTTAGCGTAAAACTAAATTATTTCACAAACAGCAGCAAGTTTACTCACTCGGAAAACTTCTATGTGGTTAAAATACTACATATATTAAACTACAAACCTTCTTCCTCAAAAAGTACAGCAGATGAGTGGAAAACAAGTCGATTTTATAAATTGGAGCCGAACTCTTATCTCAGAAATGCGTAAATTTAGAGTTTAAGGGCAAAAATGTGAGTGACGTATATATGCATCAGTGCGCAGTGTATGATTAATCCTACAATTACTTTAACCCGCGATTTACATGGATTGGAAATTTGCTTATTTTCAACTCGGGTTTCTGCGGGTTGTTGGGTTCAGCTTATAGCGTTCAAAAGTTATGCAATTTGTTTGAAATTTCGTGGTAGTTACGTTAAAAAGTAACAGAATACAACTAGAAAATACAAATCGCCACACGATGTATGCTCGGAACTCAACCGGTGAAGAACTACCAGACGTTTGCCAGCAATTTGTCCCATGTTATCTTGTGAACACAATAACTAGAGTAATTTTGTTTGGGATTTAGTTGAGTTCCATCACCTTCTAACGTAATTACCACGAGTTTTGAAACACCTTGTATAGTAACGATTGGTATACAGGATGTGCACAAATAAAGTGACTCATTTGAAAAATTAATTTTAAACTAAAAATGTTGGAACTACGATTTTTTTAAATGAGAGCGTATCTTAAAATGTTTCTTTTTTCAGATAAGTAACATGCTATTTCGGTGGTCGTAAATTATTGGAAATCAAAAATTTGCTTAGAGCCATTATCTGAGAAAATATTAAAAATGGAAGAAAAATAAAAGCATGTATTTGTCGGGAATTTTCCGCTCTTTAATTTGTTAATTCACATGTAGTGTGAAAACTGAAGAGTTTTCGTAATATTCAACAAAAATTTTTTTAAAAAAAAACCAGAAAATACGCATCGGCTTCTGTCGATCGCTAGCCATTGCGTACGGAATTTTCTTGCTGTAGCAAATTTAGAACGGTGTAACGCCGCGTTACATATCTGAAAAAAACTTTGAGATGCGCTCTTTAAAAAAAGAAAGAAAAACGTAGTTCCAACATTTTTAGGGACTTTTTATTAATTTTTTAAATGAGTCGCTTCATTTGTGTACACCCTGTGCTACATAACTTTTGATATGCCATGCATAATTACATCCTTACATATAAACAGCAATTCGCTTCCCGGTAAAAATATTTGGACCTACTTACAAACGTTGCGGGCAAATGACGATTAAAACTACTCCAATGTTGGTGAGTATTGCTTGAAAGTTATCCACGTAGGGCAGATAGAATTTGCTGGCAAATAAATAGCAACCTCTACGAAAAAACAACTCCAAAGCGAGTGAAAGAAATGAAAAAGAGAAAGATCAAAAACCTTTCATCCCATCGCCCTAATGGCACGGGACCAGAACCCATCAAACAAGACTGCAAACCGCACCGGAAGGGTTCGGAGGAAATAAACTAGGATGATTGACACTAGCATGACGTGAGAAAGTGAAATTATGTTGGGCTTTTCATATTTTTATTTGACGCTGTTTCCTATCAATCTAAAGTGTAAATATAGCGTCGGTTCTCCACGCAGAGTGTTTGTGCGCTCATTCGCACTAGTGGAAGGGAAATAAAAAAAATAAAACAATTTATAAATGAAACACGCGAACGTGACATAAAAAAAGGAATCAATACAATTCTGTAACAATAAGAAAGAAATAAAGTAACAAAGCAGTGTACGTACGGGCTGTGATGTATTTCAGTATAATATGAAGAATTGTAGAACCTTCTTTATCAAAAATAATATATTTATTGGACGTCTACCACAGAACAAACATGTGAAACAAACACATACACTTACATCACTCTTACATAGAATTCCGAGTTCAATTCCTTATTCTTTTTCGTTGCTAGGCAACGTTAGCAAAAGACAAATATATCGTTGCCATACTATTTTTATAATCTTTAGAAAAGAATTATGATTAGAATAAAGTCAGATTTCATTCTAAACCAAAAGAAGTGTCAAAAATGGGCGGAAGGTTATTAATTTAATTATCTGTTTTATCCATAAGCATTTATGTGGTGCCAGACTGGCGGCAGCCCACGTCATTCCCGCCGCGCCTCTAGCGGATCTAAGGAGAACTTGTCAGTTGACGTTCTGACATCCAGACGGGATGTTCGCAAAAGACGCTTGCTCAACAGACGACCTTAACGACGAAAAGATGTGTAACTCCGCAGCTACAGTTGATTGTGTTCTTGTTTTCTGTACATAGCTAATTTAATTTGATTTTAATTCATAGCTAATCATTTCATTTATTAAGCCATTTAACTGTAATTAGAAATCATCATTAAATCTTTTTATTTTAAAGAAGCAGTGTTTTGTTGGCCATCCCTGACAGCCACATTTATATGAACCATACCACTGACAAGAACAATTATGAGTATCTGGTACATCAGAAACGTTTATATTGAGTCATAGAAGTATTTGGTTTTTTTCAAAAAATATTTACGACTATTCTCGAGAAAAAGAGCTTTAGAGATATCAATTTTGAAAATAATTAATTCGTCTTAGAAGTGATGTGAAACGAAATACCATTTCAATTCTCCGTTTGGGAGTTTTTCCTTTCCCTATATTTCATTAAATATGGCGATTGCTTATTTTTCTGCAAATATTTATTCTTTTCTTTATGTGTTGTTCAAAGAGAACCTCACTAAACCACATTTGCTTAACCTCAATTTGAATTTCATTAAATACCGAAATATTTCGCATTATTTAAATGCATGGAAAACGCTCTGAAAGAGGTTCATCAACAATGTTTTAAAAAATAAGCAATAAACAAATGCTATAGTATATGAAAAGAACAAGACAGCACTAATGGCTCTTTGTTTGAACAAAAGGGCTTGCAAATAAAAGTCCGCTGTGAAGAAATTTATTTGTCTCGGTTAGCTCAATTTTAAAGGTAGGTTAAAACAAATCCCCATACGAAGAAAAGAATTTGTCCTAACCAAACTTGTTTTATGAGAATTATCGCAATAAAAATGTGGGTATAGGAAGTCAATTGAGCATTTCGGAATTGCTATATTATATGTTGAATATAAGCTTAAATCAAATAAATCTAAACTTTGCCAAACTGTTTCGTTGTCATAAAGCATCACCAATCTCACAGTGAAAAATAATAAGAAGACAACTGATAAACTTTAATGTATAAGGGTTCACAAACGATTCCTGTTTGGGGCATAAAAAATGCTCAAAACATTTAAGTTAAAAATTGCTAGAAGGAATTGTTAAATGTCGCTTTCTTTATGGCAGTGCCTTAGTTTGTTATTTACTGATTTACACAAACAACTTCAGCACAGTTTAAAATGCAAAATCTTTAAAATGTCCTATTATTGTTTAAGAGGAGATGGAACCCTAAGTCCGTTAACCCTAACCCTGTTACTTCAGTGTACCTTTTCTCAAACTCTGTTATAGATTCATGTCAAATTTTTTTATACAAGTAAAGTACATCTTTCTCATTATATTGAAATAAGTTTTTTTTAATTCAAAAATTAATTTCTTACACATTATTTTGTGTCAAAACAAAAAAAAATGTGAAATCGGCCATTTCAATGCACCTTTTCTCAAAATCTGTTATAGATACATGTTTCAAATATTTTTATGAGTAAAGTACACCTTTAACATTATACTGAAATGAGCTTTTTTTTAAAAAAAACTCAAAACTTTATTTTTTACAATTTTTTTGTGTCAAAATAGGGTAAAATTTCACTATGTCTAATTAAATATTTTCTAAATTTCTAAGAAACTAAAAATTAGCAAAAAGCTCATTTCAGTATAATGAGAAAAACTACGTTACTTCTATAAAAAAAATTTCACGCATATATCTATAACAGATTTTGAGAAATGGTACATCGAAGTGGCCAATTTAACATTTTTTGTTTTGATACAGAAAAATTTGTAAAAAATAATTTTTTGAATTTAAAAAAAATCATTTTGGTATAATGAGAAAAATTTGCGTTACTTGTATAAAAAATTTTAAATATGAATCTATAACAGATTTTGAGAAAGGGTCCATCGAAATGGCCAATTTAACATTTTCGAACTTTAGGATTCCAACTCCCTTAAAACAATTTGATAAGACAAATTAAATAGAAATTATTCAGGACAAAGGGTTTTTACATCTTCAAAGAACTTAACTTAGCATTCAAGTTATATAATGGACGATGGAAAAGAAAAATACTTAGAAATTAAGTCAAACGGTTTAGGAGACAATCGGACAAATACCCAACTCTTCAAATTATCACATTCAACAAAATGAGGACTTATTCACCATGCAAAATGCCTGTTGACAACTGTTCATCAAGTCTGACAAAAGTGACTGCTCAGCTTTTGAAACCACAAGAAAAGGAAGAGATGGCTACTTGAAATTTCAAACTATATAAACTTCACGAAATTAAGAAGAAATTTATAAAAGACAAATTATAAGATGTTTTCAACTTTAAGTCGGTGAAACAATAGTTTTCCTTAATAATGAAAATTTGCGATTTCTTCCATTCAAAAGTAATAAAATTCACATAGTTTTTATGGAATTTCTTTTACATGCATTCAGTAAAATCTTCTATAACATTTATGATCCTCTATACTTCCTGGTAATTAAAACTAAATGGCCAAAAATAAAACTTGCAAAATAAAAAAAAGCAATCGTGATCCAATAAAATTACAATCGAGGCGTACATTAAATTCCGTTTTCGAAAGTTGAACTGTATATGCAATCAAGTAATGTAACCCTGGTTTTATTTGCGGCATACTCTTAATCGCTTAAGGATCGAATTATTTTGAAACCTACGGTATGTAGAACGAGTTAACTCGGGTTATGTCCTTAAGCGGTTAAAGGGCTTATGATTTTCCTCCAAGATATACAAGCATCGCAGTTTAGTAATAAATAATTCGTTTCTTAGAAACATAATTAGCAATTTTTATATATATAACTACTGAATTGGTATGTTATAAGTTATATACTTTCTTGTTTCTAATTTTGAAAGATGTTGGGAATTTATTACCCAATTTTTTGTTTTTCCAACAATTGGCTTTCGCAGAGGGTTGACGCCAAAAATCTAGATTAATGCGACATATCAGTTCCCAAGGCTGATGAGCATTTTATTGTTGGAATTTCATTTCTAAGTTGTCTTTTTTCATAGTGTAATAGTCGTTAATCAAACTATCTTTTGTATTTCATTTGTATGATTATTGTTTAGATAATTTGATTTTAATTTTAATTTTTAGATTAATATTTATATATATTTAAAATATAACGCATGTTTTGATTAATTGAAATATATTTACATATATATATATACAGTAGAGTCTCCCTACAACGAAGTCTCTCTACAGCGAATTTCTCCCTATAACGAAATTCTTAATCGGAATGTTAAATAACTTTCAAAATATTCTCCATATAACGTAATGGTTGTCTCCCTATAACGAATTTTTTCAGAGGTTTATCTTTTCGATTTTTGTCATTTTTGAAGAAAGTTGATAATTTCTGTGCAACCAATTCGCTCACACGTGTCTGTTTCTGGAACCACTCACTCTTAAAAAGTAAAAATTTTTCTGAAAATTTAATATCACGAAATGCAAAGCAATGTAAAATAACGGAATTTTTCAAGTAAAATAAACGTAAGTGCATACTAGTACATATTATTCTCTAAATTGGTGAATTGTCTTAACTTTCGAGCATTTTATTTATACAATAAAAATATTAGTATAATTTTAACAAATTTATAATATATATTACTTCATTTTTAACTGAAAATCATAATTAAATACATTTGAACTTATCGCACCTATTGAAAAGTTTGGAAAATTTACTTAAATAACAGCAAAAATTTCTAATCTCCGTATAAAGAAATTTTCTCTATAACGAATTTTTCAATTGGAACCAAGCGATTTCGTTATAGGGAGACTCCACTGTATATAATGAATCCTTACAAACATAAGCAAGACATTTCTAAGCTTATCTTTCTCATTCAAAACGCCACGGTTATGTTGATTATTTCTTGAATTAATTAACTGAGTATACATGCAATAAATCAATAATCGTTTGGCAGGAAAGGCAAGATTGTACTGACCTGTATGGCAACGACGGACTTGGCCTGCTCTTGAATGAGGAAGAAGATGGGCCCGTTGACCGCCATCTTGGCGTCCTTGGTTTCCGCCATCACGTCTGAAAGGACACGAGAAACCCACATTAGCCTTGATTGAGGGATCCATCAATAAGCGACAGAAGCAAGACCCTCGCACGAATCCTTCTTATTAGGCATTCGTGCAGACGATGACACATCCGCCAATGGATCGGGCAAATGGGTCTTAGCAGCTCATTTTCAATATGGCGCGTACATGTTACCGGCAATGTATGAAACGCCGACATTCTATAGAATGCCTAGGCATAGTATGAACTATGAGAATTATTATATGCTTTCCCTAGGCATTGCATATAATACCTAGGCATTCTATAGAATGACGAATGCCATTTAAGCAAAGTATGAGAAATGGTCATGATAAGACTGTAATTTAAAAGACGACCTCAAAAATACAAATGTTATTTTTTAAAAATAACAGAGTGCCATTTAAAAAATCTTTAATTTACCTTTAGATATTTTGAATAAAAGTTATACATATCACAGTTTATGCGTTTCTTATTAAAGAAAACAAAATAAAATGTGAACCTACTTGATACACCAAGGAGGAAATTATTTTAAATTGCATTTATTTCTTATAAAATAGACTCGGCGATGTATTTCATACTTTGCCAGTTTGGCATTCTAAAGAATGCCTACGAAATGTGCGAAATTTTAATCGTTTCAATACATTGACGGACAGTTTTCGGCACTCTATAAAATGCCTAGGTATTCTATAGAATGCCGGATTTCATGCAATGCCGGTAACATATACAAATTATCTATGGAATGGCTATGGGTATAACCGTACGAGTTGCTTTCTAAAATATACTTTGTTCACCAGAACTTTAAAAATTCATAAAAACTGGGAAAATAACCGAAATAAAAACAGTTTGCAGGGTTAGCATCGCTAGGTCACGGGAATTAATTTTTTTAAGACAAGAAAAAATAACTAAAAAACAGCCGATAGATGGCGCTGGTACAAGCAATTTCGGTGGAAATATGGAAATGAGACGGTTATAAGAACTTGCGCTTCTAAACCACAACAAGTGAACATGGATGCTGAGTGCGAAGGATAAAGCTTTGTTGGTGAAGTTGTTTTTCGAGAACCAGGAATCAGCGACCACTGCCTGCTGCACTCTGCCCTTGGTGGATATTTGACTCGCCTGCAATGTATTTTCTCCTGTGGTGGTGTTCATGTGGAACACATACTGCTGTAATAAAGGATTTGGAGACATTCTGTTCGTTATTTGCCTATCTTTTCTTTGACTTCTGTACGTCAGCGCTACCTATCGGTTGTTTTTTAGTCATTTTTTTCTTGTCAAAAAAATTCCCGTGACCTAACGATGCTAACCCTGCAAACCTTTTTTCATTTCGGTTATTTTTCCGGTTTTTATGAATTTTTAAAGTTTCTACAAACTTTTTGTTCACCCTATATAATGAAATGTAGGTTGTGGTATTAACAATAAACATTTGGAATACTTAAAGTAAGTGCTCAAAGGACATGCTTTCCGAAGCTATACACGCTTCGCATATTGCTATTCACGTAACTGTGTTGTTATGCTATTGCAAATTTGAATACCATTAAACCTGTTTTACACATTTAATATGGTATATACGTTTCCTTTTCATTATTCGCTGGCAAAGAGTCCCATTTTGCGTTTGTGACGCCATATTCTGTTGTACATGTCTTGTTTCCCTATATGCCTGACTTACCCTTGAAGTTTGTCGAACGATTTTAGAATCACTCTGTATAAGTAGGGATATAACGAATATTCGTCAACTACTCGGTATTCAGCCTATTCGGCCCCTTTGCCGAATACTAAGCAGATATTCTGCAGAATATATTTCGGATAATAATTTTTTAAATACACGTTTAACAAAGAATATTGAAGAATTTCATTTCAATGCATTTAATATAAAAAATCTCCAAACATTTACCCAATTTTAACTTGAATAGTACATAAGTGTATTTAATAAAGTTTCTTATAATTTATCATCCGATTCATAGGAGGAAATGTGCAGCTTCTGTAATCCGAAGACCGGAGCACCACGAGGTAGAAGACTGTCTTGGCTCCATGCCTGTTAGTGTTAGCCGAGAATAATGGAGTGACCTTCACGCCTTGGGTGACCCTGCCAGCAATATACACTCCCAAACGTACTTCGCTTACTCCTCCCAGGAACACGCCCTTGCCACGGTGAGGCCACCTGAATTGCCTTACATATTCAGAGGGCAACAAGATCTACCTACCCTCTCTGCCCTAAATGCCAGCAACATCAAGCATCACATAAACACATTTTGGACTGTCTACGACTTGACTGGGGTGAAATTTATTCTTCTCCCCTTTTAGTCATTGATTTAATCCAAGTCAACGGATTCCTTGATCTGGTCCGACTCCGTCAGACTCGATTGGAGATTAGTAACAACAACAACATAACTTATCATTGCAAAGCCTGTAATTATAACGCAAGAACAATAATTTTTTAGCATTTTCAGAAGGAAGTTTGTTGCTTTTTGTTTCATACACATATAATACCAACTAGGGATGTAACAAATATTCAGTATTAAGCTTATTCGGCACTTTTGCCGAATGTTGGTCTGACAAATGCTGAACAGGTGTTCGGCCGAAAAAAATCAGGATTAATTGTTTTTAAAAAGTGCATTTTGAAATATATTTAAGAAATAATATTTCAGAATTACATTCCAGTACATTTATCATAATAAAAATCTAACATTTATCAAATTTTAAGTTGCATAGTACATAAGCGCATTTAATAATGTTGCATATCATTTATAGAAGTCTGTTCCATATGTTTTCATATATTACCAGCTTCAGAAAATAAGCGGTCACTATACAATGCTTGCAGGTGCTGAAAGATATTTTCTTGATAAATTTGCGAGCCTTGAAAATTTTCCCGCATTTTTTTCCACCAAATAAGTGGACATTCCATCCTACCTATTAGAAGTGTTTAACAAAATAGGTATTTACTTCTAGTAATTTTAATTTATTCATTTAATTTTCTACTGTGTTTTTCATTGTCATGTTCTGTAGTAATGACTCTTGAATTTCTTTCAAGCAATCCCAAAATGAAGAGGCTTCCTCATTTCTTAATTTAAAATATTACAAAAATACATAAAAGTGTTAAACATTTTTTTAAATGCACAAATAAAAAAACTCAATTTTATTTAACCTTAAATTTTTTCATTAAAATTTGAAAAATATTTCATTCACAATCAAAAGTGAAATGTTTTTAAAAATTTGGTATTCGGCCTAAAATTTGACCGAATATTCGGTATTCGGCCAAATCGCTATTCGTTATATCCCTATGTATAACGTATTTACTGATGAAAACGAAGTTCCGAGAGAGAATCGATTACTAAGAACAATACAAAAAGATACATATACAACCTTAATGTATATGAACCCTTTTATGCACTAGATGTAGTTTTATAACTTGAAATTTTCCGAATGCACGAAATAGTCATAAATAGTAAGAATGTGCGCATAGAAATATTAGTTTAACGAACAAAGAGGAATTAAAAACTCTAAACTTTGGAAAAATAGCACAAAAATAAATTACCTACTTTGTCTAGTTATTATAATAAACACGGTATAGAGAAAAACTATTTTCCACACGAATATGATTCGAAATTGCATGGTTCAAAAACTAGCAAACTCAAAATTTCTTTTGCATACGAGAAATTACAGCAGCAAACGATTAGGCTTTCAACCCCCCACCCCACCCTTTTACTTCCCTGTCCTCCAAATGGTTCATTTAATTTCATTTAGAAGCCTGAATCTTCATGGAAAACGAAAAAGTAAGAGAGTAACAGTTTATATATGTTAAAATTAGCGTGAAATCGAAAAATTGAAGTATTTTAGAACCCGTTTTCTAAACCGTGGAAAGAAACGGTC
This sequence comes from Araneus ventricosus, assembly GCA_013235015.1. Classification (NCBI taxonomy): domain Eukaryota; kingdom Metazoa; phylum Arthropoda; class Arachnida; order Araneae; family Araneidae; genus Araneus; species Araneus ventricosus. Next base: position 34,031 of record BGPR01013255.1, read on the forward strand.
TAGTACCATTTTAAACAGCAAGCAGAATAATATGTTTTGGATTTCTATTTTTATACGTAAGAAATCGAAACATTCCCCAATGGAACACAGTAAAAATTTTGAATTTAAAAAAATACGTAATTTTAAATAACGTTAGGTGTTTGTGGTTATTTGACATAGAAGTCATGCCTCATTGCGCTTTTAAAAATATTTAACTTTGTAATCACTTGTCTTTTAAAGAGAAATGAGTGAAATTCCAATATTTAAATTAAAACCTCGTTAACTCCATTCAAAGTTTACAAGAAAATATACGTTTTTGTGTCAGGTCACCAGATGAACTGATTAAATAAATCGGTGAAAATAAATAATAAATCACATAACCGGCGTTCGTAACATTATCAAAAATATTTAAATTTGTAATCACTTGTCTTACAAAATATTTAAATTTGTAATAATTTGTCTTTTAAAAGAGAAATAAGTGAAATTCCAATATTTACGTCAAATTCCCATTAACCTTATTTAAAGTTTACAAGAAAAGGCGATTTTTTGTTTCAGGTCACCAGATGGACTGGTTAAATGAAACGGTGAAAATAAATAATAAATGACATGAACGGCGTTCGTAACATTATCAAAAAATATTTAATTTGTAATCACTTGTCTCACAAAATATTTAAATTTGTAATCACTTGTTTTTTAAAGAGAAATAAGTGAAATTCCAATGTCTACGTTAAATTCTCGTTAACTTTATTTAAAGTTTACAGGAAAAGGCAATTTTTTTGTTTCAGGTCACCAGATGGACTGATTAAAGTTAATGGTGAAAATAAATAATAAATGACATAACCGGCGTTCGTAGCGTTAAATGACATTAGACGACGTGACATTAATTCGGAATATATTATTCAATCAAGATATCAAAGGTATGTGACTAACAAATAAAGCA
>BGPR01013256.1:10063-22125 GCA_013235015.1 Araneus ventricosus
TATGCAGGTTCTCGCCTCCCCGGTGGGTAAAGTAGTGGTGGTATGGCTCTTAGGTCCCATCTCCGAAGACAGGTCCTACCCCGGTAAAACGGGGGTCGTCGCATGAGCCGCTCGTAATGGGAGCTATTACGCGGGGGCCACAGTGCCTGTCTATGTGTTGCTGCGACCGGTCTTTCATAAAAACCCGGACGATAAGGCAGGGAGGGATGATTCTTTGCAATTATCGTCATCATACTATATAATATCTAACATTTACTTCTTAATTTATTACTTACTAATTTATGATTTAATTTCTTTTTACTTTATTTAATTTTCGTAATTACTTTCGTTTCATTTTCCTGTCTGTTATTCTATTGTACATTTTCTTTTTCTTATACATTTCACAAATTGTTCTCTTGGCTTGCTTTGTCTAATTCCTCTTTGTGAGGAAGCTGGTTGGGTTGATGACCCTTTGGCCATTGGTGAGTCAAAGTAGATCTTTAGTTTTTGATATTTTTCTGTTCGATACTCTCCGAGGGTCTTGGTGTGAAAGAGCCAACTAATGGTCTTCGGTTTTTGTCCTTCTGGCTGTCTGTGGTTTCCTATGGGTAGGGTTTCCATAATTGCCGATCATTGATACGGGACGTTTACGTGCTAAATAAATAAAACATGCAATAAAAGTTTTATTTTTCTCTGGTAAAAAATTAGTGAAACCTATTCAATCTAATAAAATGAACAAGTAGAATAGTAAAAAAAGCTACCAGGCTAATCCTTTTTTGCTCAGTCATATTTTAAAGTTGTTTTTATTTTTTTAATTATATCATTTTCTTCTTTCACATAGTTACAAAATTGGGCGCAAGCCATTTTAAAACTATAATCAAAAATCAAAGTTGCTTCATATGTCTCCACTGACAACCTTTTCCTTTCGTCCGACCGACCATTGAGTTGACATTAGGGAAGATATTCTCTTCATATTTGCATTGTGGGCTGGAATGGCAAATACGTATTCGCATTGCTTTATGGCATCTGATCAATATAAGGGAGAAAACGAGGCAAAAACGAGACAAATAGTAGTACAGGACTGTACAGTACTAAAATACGACGACAGACCCTTATATACAGGACGCACGGCAACCCCACCTATAGGACCTTCTTCCTAGATGAGTTGCTTCATGGCAGCAACGTAGTATGTCGAAGATATGCTCAATTTCACCTCGTGTATGTGTAAGCTGGAGAGTTATGGATTAAACAGTAGGTATGATACAATGCTTCAGTTCCTGTAATTTGTATAAGGCTTTTGATACGCACAATATAACACATAGCTCCACATAGAAAAAATACAAGGGAGTTAAATCGGGAGATCTTGAGGTATGACTATTCATTGAATTTTTCTCATCCAATACGCATCAGGCCACTCTTATGCCATCTCTCGGATCATGGGAATAAAATTGATGTGAAACAAAACTTTAGGAATCGCGTCAGAAATACATGAAGTCGGAAAAACGCCGATGTTCCGAGTTTTTTTATACATACTATTTTAATGTGTCCAACAACTTTCGAATACCATGTACGTGTACACCTACTGCAACAAGGATATTTGTGGAGAGCAAAATTTAAGCATCTTCCAAGAGTGCAAACGCTAATTTTCACCACTTTTCAATTTTTAGATGAAATTACTAATATAATAACCCAGATTTGTCTCTCAGTAACGCTTTGACGTCACCAACAATAAAACTCTCGTCATGGCACTGCGAGACGTTAAACAGCATTATTAATTATTAGAGAACCTAAATTTCAGTAATTTTAAATTTAAAAGAGAAATTGCTATTCTAATTTCAAATTTAATAGATCTAAAATAGTGAAATGAAATTTTCTATCGATTGATATAAAATTTATCACGCTATCATCAACAGTTCCCGAGAAATTTTAAATTATATTAATCATATATTTCAAATTAATTTGCGTTGTTTCATAGAAAGTAGTGAATTACGTCAGTGGTATATCATGCGCGTGATATAGTTTGGCTGTCACGATGCATCTGATTATTTATTGCAATCGTGATGATATAATTTGATAAAATTTTTGGCAACGTTTGACAAGCTTAGAATTTCAAGGTTATTGAATTATAATCAAATTGTTAAACAACGAAAAATACTTCACACGGAATGTTGTTTACCAAGAGGTTTTCTGAATAAAGATATATGTTAAATAAAAAAATATTTCCTGTCATAAAGCATACGTTTATTTTATTTGTTTTCAATCAATGTTAAACGTTTCTCTCGCATATATATCTATTTAAACACGTGAAATTCGACGGGGAATCTCTCGAATGAAAAGGCAATTTGCTCCCGTCATACCATGACGGATGATTTTCTAGTTTTATAATACTTTCTTAAGTTACATTAATTTGTTTAAAATAAAGGAAATATAAATATATACTTGTTTTTAACCCATAGTCAATGAGGAGAATTAGTTACAGAGTAAGCCTGAATTAAGTTTAGTTATCTAGAGTCAATATGAAATGCCCTAAAATCAAGTGGTAAAAAAGCGATAATAAAAGAATTTTGTAATAAAAAATTTACAACCGGTCTTAATACACTAAGCTGTAAGTATAGAGACAGTTTAAGTAACGTCATATTTGCTTTATCTATACTGTCAAAATGACAACATGTGATAAACTGCCAACCATCTCAACCAAATTGCGTCTAAAAGCCAACGTTTAGATTACCTTAATGTTACCAAACATAACACTTCATATTTGCGACTAAGTCACTTTCAATTAATTCGAACCTCCTACCCAAGACAAATTACCTCCAAAGTTTCGTCCTCAAACTGTATTCCTCGTTTCATGGTTCGATGAGCCTATGAAACATCGTTTAATGACTCCTGTTGTGGATTTCTTTGTGGGAGAGGAAGGTTTACGACGAAACAATTTTTTCTCCTCATGAAATGAGATTTCTTCGCTGTTCGCATCCTTCGGGGCTTACGGATGGGGTTTTAACGATCGCTGGAGACAGATCTGGAGAACGTGGGAGAATGTGATGTGATGAGTCTTTAAATTTATGCGTCTTTGGGAAACGTAGAAGCATGTTGAAGAGGAAAACTGTGGATGGAGTAAATTCTCTCAAGTGAAAACGCTTTTTCCACTTCCATCTCTCTAATTCATCGGATTATCAGTTTTTTTTAAGACAATGAAGTTTTTTGAAGACAATGTTATTGCATAAGCATTAACACTAAACGTACCATGACCGATTGTAAACTTTTATTGTAAAATTCGCACAAAATGTTATCGCTTTTTCATAACTGACTACATGACTTTTATTATTAAATATATAAAATTAATTTTTCTTATTTATTTTTATTTATTATTTCTGATAAACACGTGTAGCCTACAGTTATTAACCACGACAAGCCCATGACCGGGAGAAAAATGTGTTGCTTTATAAGGATATCGGATTGCACATGCACGTTTCACATATCGAATTAATTTCCGGCATATTTCTGCATAGACAGTTGCGTGGTAAATTTAATATAAAAAAATTATCATTCGCTTCACAAATCCGTATTGTCTTCGTCAACGTCTGCAAAAACACACGTAACAATTTTGGTCTATCTGTGAAGACGATAAAACGATTCCACAAAATTATTTTTTGTTTAATGATTACTTTAAATTTACTTCTTTGAATATTTGCTTACTAAAATCAATATGTTCAACATTTAATCAGGAAAAATCAAGTTTTTATTTGAAAATCAGTTATTTGACCGGTTACGGCACGAATAGGTATTGTTACGAACATGTAATGTCGCTTTCCCACAATGTTAGTTTTATGGTTGGAAAGAGACATTTACAGAGGTTATTACTACCTGTATGGGGATAGAGGTCAACGACAGTGACTTTGGCGACAAACTTGGCGACCATTTTCACGACTTGGTGACAAATTTGGCGAGTTTGGCACCAAAATTAAAGTCCTCAAAAACACTAGAATTTTCTCGATATCTGTATTAGGGGCGGAGATATACAGAATTTGCAAGATGATTCTATGAGACGTCCTATCCTGTGAGGAAAGGTATATAAACCAGGAGTTGCTGAGATGAGACAATCGTCTTTGAACGTCTGCGGAGTTTGAAGAATCCTTTTGAAGACTTGCTCGTTTTGCAAGTTGGCCAACTGTTAGGCGCTGAGCACTATTGTTCACACTATTTCTGTTACTGTTCGTATTTGCTGTTTGCTTGTACTACTAATTTGTGCAAGTGCTGTTTATACTGTTACTTGCGCTTTGTGTTTAACGGATCATTCCGGAATAAAGCGCCATTCTCCATTATACTGCTTGCTGGACTGTTTTCACCGTACACACACAGGACGATTTTCGTAACGGTATATGTTAAGTGTCGGTACGTTTAGTGTTAAAGTATTCTGTATAAATGTAGGAGATTAAATGAGTCGAAATTTAGCAGCGTGATCGTGTAATTGCCGTGCCTTTTGCTAAATAACTTTCAAATAAATGCGCGTTATTGGTCACTCAACGTGTGACTCGGAAAATTATTGTTAAAGTCTCGGCTTCCAGACCAGACGGTTGAACTCTTCGGAAGCCGCACCCATTTTTGGAACATTAGCACACGCGCGGGGTCATTTTGACCCCAAATTGTTAGATACTTACTACTTATTTTATTGGCTATCTCTACAAAAATAAGATATGGTCAAAGTATAACTTGCATTTAATACACAAATGCGATTTTTAATAAGAAAAAGGAAAGTTGAACTTGCATCCTTTTTTCCTCCTTTTCTTTATTATTTTCTTCTCCGCTGCTCACGTTCGTAAGATGCCATAGCCATAATGTTAAATTAATCTGAAACGTTAGTACACGTACGGATCAATTTGACCCCCAATAAAAAATGAGAAGCCCCGTTTCAACGGTTTTTGCCTTCTTATCTTCTTCTTCTATTTCCCCCATGAAGGTACAGGAAGTTACAGGGGCAAGGTTTTAGAAATTCCTAGAATTTTTTAACAAAAGAGAAAGGATGGGTCTAAAAAACCCCTTGCGTGTTCTGACGGGTTAAGGATCGAAATGCAATTCTAGCAAAATTCCTCCATTTATTTGGGCCTGTTGGACGTTAAATATCACGCCTAGGGTCAAGCTTCCTCCTGCTCGTGTAGCATGGAAGAAGGTGAGCTACAGTGGACACTGTTTTTATCGATCGAATTATCAAATGATCAGTTATCATCCAAAATGCATTAAAATACAAATTTATAGGTATTCTAGGATCAGAGGCTTAGCAAACGGTCAGTCAAACTTTTTTAATTCCCAAAAGAGCTCGCTCTACCCAAACGGTTTAAGAGCATAATGTGTGTCTACGAGGAACAGAATTTATTAATCTTTCAAATGAGATTTATTTAAGATACATAAAATACAGGAAATCAAAAACATATCATATGAGTTTTACATGTAAGAAGCAAATGCTGATTTCGATACAATAAAGCCCAAACAAACAAAAAACAGCACACAAGACGAACACGAAGAGAAAAAAGTAAATAAAACATAAAAAAATACAACAAAGAAAATGAAAAGATTTACATCCAATTTCCATTTAACAATCCCCAGAGCTCAGAACATGATCGGCAACCCTCCTGGAACTTCACAATACCTCTAGATTCTGAGCAGTGAACATTTGTTATTTAAAACATTTTTAAACCAGATATTTTTTTAACCTCTCACAAGGTTTAGCTAGATGATATTTCAATGTAAAACCACAATCAAAAACGTAGTGATCGCCATCACTAAGTTTCCCGCAACTACACATTGCGCTGTTAGCTAACTTAAATAGATGAAGATAAGAAATGAAAAGGGTCAAGACCTGTTCCAAAATACGGTGAGCCACAAATAGAGAGCGCTATGTGAATGAGAACAAAACATTAGTGCTTTCATGTCACTTTTGTAAGGGAAATGTGATGAAGGGGTGAAACAAAATAGCATGTCCCAATCGCCAGTTACCTTTGCTAACCACTGATGACGATTAGTGGCTAGAAAATTCATATTTTGCCACGTGCGCCACTTATCCTAGGTCCGTCACTGGTACGAATAGCAGAAAAAACAGACCCTTCCAACATTGTTATTATGAACTCATTCATTTTAATTAGAAATTAAAATTAATGCAACGTACAGAATTGAAAAAAATCCTACACATTTAATTCTTTTAAGCTTTCATAACAACGTTAACGAGAGTAACCTGTTTTAGTTTTCAAGCATTCGTTGCAGAAACCTTTTGAGGGATCATGTGGTACCTCATCGTAAACCAGAGGGGTGGTTGCATGTAGTCCGTGTTGTTCTATATTCAAGAACCATACGAAGTTTGACGAACAAAGTTTATTTGATAACAAACACATAAACTGGACGGAAGACAACAAAACGTAAACATGTGACTTGATTAGTAACACACAAATTGTAGTGACGCTTCAAGAGTTAGCGCTCTCCACATCGAATTACATGACTCACTACTTTATATTCACAAATTAACACGGCGCAACAAGATCTGCACTCTATTACGATGAGCCACATGCTACAAGGATGCAACAAGTCAGACTGCATTCGTTCCTTGAGTTACCAGGCTTTTGCCAATATTCCGATTGGGCAACAGCGCCACCTATGGCAACTCATTAGATCACAACACCTTTCATTTAAATGATACTCATCAGAAGATTCAGCGCTGTATTGGACTGATCTTAAAGTACGAAGGACTTACAGAGTTTCTTTTGCTGGTGTTGTTTCCTGTTCTGGTCCCTCTTCATCGTCATTGTCCTTGTGTTCCGTGGCTTCATCTCATCGAAATCAATCACAACAAGCGAATTGTTGATCACTAGAACCAGCGGATATTCTGTGTGTTTAAACAAGAGAGATACGTCCCACGCTATTTTGATCAACAGCGCCATCTATAGTACAGCGCCACCTATGATGACAACTCATTAGATCACAACACCTTTCATATAAATGATGCTCATCAAAAGATAGCGTATTTTCTGTGTTTCAGATGATGCAGTGAAAGGATGTATTTATTTTTTGCCCACTGATTGTTGTAGACGCCACTAACTCTCTACTAAATTCGACATCATGTTACTACATGAAAATAAGATAATTTCTTATCTCTCCATTTCGGATTTATATCACAAATTCAAGAAAACTCCCTCCAATAGTCTATTTTCTGTGTTTCAGATGATGCAGTGAAAAGATGTATTTATTTTTTGTCCACTAATTGTTATAGACGCCACTAACTCTCTTTTAACCTTTAGACTTCGGGGTCTTAAGCCAGAAGAACTGCTCTGAATAGGCCATATTATCAGAACCTTGTGTCTGGTACAGCAATTGTACCGACCTGCATTCAAAGATAAAAGATTTTCTTGTGCTACAGTAAGAAAAATGCTAAAATCGACATCATGTTACTACATGAAAATAAGATAATTTCTTATCTCAAATTTTCGGATTTAGATCACAAATTCAATAAACCTCCCACTAATTGTCTATTTTGTGTGTTTGAGATGTTGCAATAAGAGGAGTTACAAACTCAGTTCCATTTTGTGAACACTTAAGGTGTAAATTTATTAAAAACATTTTTTTAAATATGCATTTTTATTAGTATATTAAACAGTAGAATTTTTATTTTAATTATTTTCTTCTTTTTAGTTTTTATAATTCGCTATTATAAATATTAAGGAACCTTGAAATCAGTTTTTTGTAAGGTTATTGCTAGATGATACCACTTTCATGGTACAAAAATTCAATTAAATTATGCGATTATCTGATAAAGTTCTAAAAATATTAAAAGGAGTTATTGTCACGGAGAAAATGTAAGTGTACAAAATTTTGAAAGTGAAGAACATCGGGACGTGAGTGAATCGATTATAAAATTTCATCTTTATCATCATCATGCAACATGTCAGGTTAAAAATATTGTATAAAAGCACCCACTCAACTTACAGAGAGCCGTTCTGGCTCTGAGTTCGGTGTATACTGCTGTGATCAAGATAAAGATACTGCAAACGATTTTGTAACATCCGGGAGTCTGCCACTACTTTTGATATCAGACAAAAGGTTTTTCAGTTTCATTCTCTGTGCTAAAAATACACATGTTGACGTCATTTCGGAGCACCTGCCTTTTCACATAATGATCCTCTTTTATCAGAATATATTTTCAAAGATAAAAATAAATTAAATCAATTCTTTTGAAATAGAATACTGTACTTTTGGAAGAGGATTTTTTTGCATTTACTGAGCTTTATACATCAATTGTCACAAGATTTAATCTTATTATCTGTTCATTTATGGAATGTTTCTAAAAAACGTTTTTAAGAACTAAATTAATAATATTATTCTTTATTTGTCGGCAGTTGCGTAAAGAAAAATGGTTGAATTTTTTCGAGATGACTGGCGAGAAATTTTGAATGAATTTAGTTTTAATACGGCGATTTAATTGGAAATTTTTCGAAGTTTTATAAAGCTGAACAAAACCTGCATTGATATCCAGTCCAAAACGAAAAAAATATGTATTCCCCATTGGATGTAATTCAAATGTTTGGTCATTTCCTTTCGGTAAAAATAGATGCTCAAGAATTTTAACTTCAATTTTCTTTTCAAAATAAACATCTTGGATTCATCTACGTATTTCAGGAAATATCACATTTCGGAGAAACTTACTTTAGATTTTGAATTACAAATTTGTATAATTTTCAAATAAGACGAAAACGAAATTACATAATGTAAGTGACTCCTTTCTGATATTCAGAACAAAATGCGACTCTACTTCAGTAGCACTCTGTTATTATACAATGTAGTATGATATATTACAATATTCGTAATATCGTTTAATACTTGACAGAGCAATGTGTGATCCTGTTTAACTCAATCGTTTGGCATTTCACCTGTTCGTCTGTCACTCTGTTTGTTACGCAGTCACGACCAAACGATTTTCTTCGAATATGGCATGGATTATCCGTAAAGTCGTTTTTAACGACTTATGTGTAGTGTTTTTTATTCCGTTTCAAGAAGGTTGCCTTTTTAATGGTTCCGTTTAATATAATTTTCAACTTTTTTCAGCGATTCTATCCAAAAGGATATTCATTCATTATTCCTCCAACAAACAGATAATAGTAAATGACATTTAGTTGTAATTTTGTTATTATTGATAAAGGCAGTCATTTAATCACAATTTTATGAATACTGAAGAAAGCAGAGACTTGTAGAAATAATTCGCATTCGAAAAAAAAGCGTCTAATTGCGATGAAGAGCAGTTCTTAGATTTCGTTTTCAGACGCGAGGTCTACTGATTACAGAATTGCTAGCGTACAATACCATTTAATATTGTATAATATCGAAAAATATTGTCCAATATCGTACAGCATGTTACGCAATACCATTTAATATTGTATAATATCGAAAAATATTGTCGAATATCGTGCAGCATGTTGCGCAATAGGGCAGGATGCATAGTAAATATTATTAATCATGATGTTTACTATCCCATCTTTTATTCCGTCAAAGCAGTGTATTATCACGTTATATTTAATGATTCTCATATTCAAAACCCTGTTTTCCTTATCCTAAGATTTTGAAAAGCATTTTTTATAACTTTGAAACGGCTGTATTCAAACCTTCGCTCTGAAGTAACAAAACCCAATTCAGTTTAATCTCTGCTTATTTTCCCATACGGTGATAAAAAAATCTACCTAAACTTATTCAAATGCTGCCACCCTACCCCAATACCACATATTGCAGCATGATATCGTATAATATTCGTAATATCGTATAATACTGTTCAATACCATTTAATATTGTATCACAATATTGTACAATAACGTGCAGCATGTTATTCTACCTACGTAGACTCCTTAGTAAACATTGCTCATCTTCATGGGTACTATCATTCCTTTCATTTTGTCAAAGCATTTTACAAACATTCTGCTGTTAACCCCCCTCAGCTTAATAAACAAGCTTTCCGAATCCAGAAATTTCCAAAAGCTTTTGTTAAAAGTTTAATACGCCTGTAGTTAGGAATCAACAAAACCAAATGCAATCTATACTCAAAGTACTTCCACATATGCACCTAAGAAAATCTCCGATCCAAGCATTGTCCACGGGGAAAGCTTTTCCAAAGAATACCTGCCAGAGAAAGATTGTCAGCCACTCTAAATTGATGCATCGACTTGCTCAAGCATACCAATCGAAGGAACACAAACATCGATACGTTTGAAAATGGAATAAAACTCGTTAGAGAATATTTTACTCCTTTTCCTATAGGTATATCCTTTGAGAATTTGAAAAGGCCTTTGCTAATGTAAAGAAAAGAAAGAATAAAATAGAAAAAAAGAAAGAGAGAGAAAGGAAGCAAATGCAATTTTTTGTAGAGAGAGAAGTTTTTTATAAAGTGACATTCGTGGTTGATAAAAAGGCTCGACTAAAAGTGGTTAGGTTTTAGTGGTAAAGCGACAAGGGATTTTCAGTAATTGGGTTATTTTTATCAATTAGGGTTATATTGTGTTAGATTAAACTGCATTAGTTCGGTCAAGCTATGTGAAAAGTCAAAGACCAATCTCAAAGGGAATGTCACCTGGATTCTAACTCCATTAATATGCCAAAAAGAGTCGTAGAAGTATTATGTAATTAAATTAACTAAGTGGATTTAAGGGATAGAAATTAATTGCGAATTTTTTCTCATTGGAAACCGGACTTTATTTCTAGATTTAAAAGACAGCTAAACGTAGGGGGAAACTAAATTCCATTAATATTCGGAGGGTGTTTGCAGATTTTAAAACGATTTTTATGGTATTTTAAGAGCTATTTCACATATTTTCTAGTGTCTGAAATATTCAGTTGATAGCCCGTATTCTTAACTATCTTTCTTTCTACATCATAACTTCCATGACAATAATGATTTTTGTGGTATCGGAAGAGGTATTTTGTCCAATTTCTCTTGAGAAGCTTTCCAAATCCCATAAAAGTTTGTAAGTCGTCATTAGGAAAATGCTATTTTTCAAAGTCCAAAATCTCAAAAACTCATGGATGGTACAGAATAATTTACCAGGAATATCAGTAAAGGTTAACTCTTATTACCCACTTCTTGTTCTAATTTTTCCAGAAAATTAACAGTGGATTGTGATATGCGGCTGCTTGCTTTGTTTTAGTGCAGTTCTACTGATTGATGACATTGTGGGTAAAGAGATGTTATTTCATATTTGAAGATTGTATATAAAATATGCTCCTGATAATATGTGGAGTTATTTTTAACATTTTTATCCACTCTCTTTACTTTTATTTTGTCATTATGTGAAAAACAACAATCTTATTTTCTTTTGGAAAACTTTCTTTAGATCCTTCTAACATGTTTTAAGGTTTTTTTTGTCCTGTTTGATGATAATAAATTTAATTTTTTTCTTGTAGTCATTTAAATAGACTCTAGCTTTATACATTGTTACAAAATCTTTTCCATTTTTGTCCGGATAAATGCTTTTTATAAAGAATTCTGTGGCGTGTTCTACGTTCAGCTATATGACGTAGAGAAAGACGATGACAGTTATATTTTTTTGTCTCTTTGGGATTCAAATCAGTGTTAATAGTTTTGTTTACAGTTCATACTGAGCATTTTAATGATTTGGTAACAAATCTTTGACTTGGAGATTTTTCTTTTAACATTAAAGATCTCACCTTTGTAATATTCGGAGAACTGCGTTTTTTCCTTGGATATGTATTTGGAACAATTTTCCCACTTCAAACCAAACTTGGAAGATTTTTTTCTTTCTTATTAACAGTATTAACTATTGTGGTTTTAGATATTAAAAAAAACATGGTTTTCACAGTGTCTTCAAATAACTAAATAAGATTAACTCTCTTTCTAGTCCAGTCAACGAAGGCCAAAAATCGACGAATAGAAAAAAAAAAATGGTGTAGTTTTGAAATTTGGCACAGTTGTTGGGGATAGTGTCCTAAACAACATACTAAAAGTCCCCGCCCGTGGGGGTTGCGCGGGGGGGTACAGGGGGGTTTAAAGGGGGGCTTTTTCAGTTTTTCTTCAATATCTCGAAAACTATGTGGTCTAGAGA
>BGPR01013257.1:4510-31994 GCA_013235015.1 Araneus ventricosus
TTTCTTCAATGTGTACAAAATTATGCATGCTGAAAAGGTACTTTTTTGTTTTTAGCATGTATATTTAAATCTTTTCAGGTAATCTTTTCAATTACATATAATTTTCGAAAATAAAATCGGTTCGGATTAACAGGAATTTCGGATTAGCGAAGTTCGGATTAGCGGGGTTCTACTGTATATTTGTCTATATAACAGGCTCCACCTAACTAAGACATGAATATTAATCATACACTCTGAAAGTTACAGAGAGTCCCTCATCAGACATCCTTTATTATTTCCTCTCACCAATTATGGGAAATAGAAAAGAATACAATTCATTTTAGTGATACTCCTTATTCCTGAGCAACATCAACGTATCGTTGGCACTGAATTATGATTTCGGGTGACACAGTGGTGCGAGAGTAAAGCACTTAGAATAATATGTTAAAGCACTCATAGAGTATTCTTCCGACGGGTCTATACACTATATTCAATTCAAATTAGTTCATAGCAAGAACACTTTCACCAATTTAAGTCATGAATTTGATTTTTTCTTGTTTTTGACTAACTACTAAACATTGGATACAGAAAAGGCGTGCGGTATAAGGATAAAGAGGCATGTTTCGAACAGTCATGCTCTGACACAATTTTTTGTTTTGTCTTAAACTTTTAAACTCTTCGTTAGTTTTTATGAAGTATATTTATTTCTTTGCTTAATTTTGTAGCAGTTTTAAGTCGGAAAGTTTTCGATTTCATGAAAAACTTTGTTTGTATTAAAGAGCACAAAGGAAGAAGATTCATTGAAAAGTTTTATTTCCTTTTAAGCATTCAGAAATCAAACGAATTTACAATGAAGTACATTTAAACTGTAGAAGGACACAGATGTTGAAATTTGATTGAAAAACATTTCAAAAATACTTGCAAAGGCAAAGTTTGAGAAAGAAAGATGTTTATCCAGGATAGAACATCTTAGAGTGCAAGAGAGATATATCTCTGAATGAACTGTATTTAAATTTTGAGATATTTTTAGTTCCATAGTTTAACTTACTGTTTTATCTAACTACTCTAATATCATTTCTGTCTTATATTCTTCGCATAAATGGCTGCCTCTATCAAATTTTGTAGGAAATTCAACTGAAGAAAGTCTCTCTCTGTCCATCCTCAGATGTGCAAACTTTAACTAAAAACCACAACGAGCCAGTTTAGTTTACTTTACTTTACTTTAGTTTACTTCACTTCAGTTTACTTTACTTTAGTTATATTAACGTCCCGTTTTCAGGCAAGACGAGGGACGGACATCTTAATTTTTTAACTTGTCTTTTTAAATAAGACGGTTATTGTGAAACATCTTCAACAGATAGAACTACTTTTATGTATAGGGTTGTTGTTTAGATAGTGCGTAAGTCTATTTTACTATTCATTTAATATTGATATTTTTTAATTCTGTAAATTTTGGTTTTTCAATAAAGTGGTTCGAGCTTTTCGCTGTAGGGGGCGCTAGCTCTGATGTTCCTGCTTTATCCACTTTGTGCCCATTTAAATCCGATGAGGTGATTCTAGTACTCATAGGTATCGGGGGCTCAGGGTGGCGTTAAGACAGATAACGAGGACGACACCTGAGCTGGCACACTGCTCTCCAAACTTCTTCACAACATCAGCGGGAGAACGTTTGACCCATTACGTATGATTTAACGTGCAACAGGCCCATATACGCGGCGGATCTTCAGCGGAATCCGGTATCGAGCCTAGAACCCTCCTGCCCCGAAGCCCATACCTTACCAATAGATCACCGCGGTACCTCAAAGTTAGATGGGTGAAACTTTGTATGTGGTTTGACAATTTTAATATAAATAAAAATCATTGTGGTTATGTATGCATGTTTGTATATATGTTTGTATGTATGTTTGTATGTACAAAGTTCATCTAGAAAGTAAGTACCGTTTGGGTATTAATAAAGATTAGCATTTTTTTTCGTTTGTATTTTATTACAGAAAAATATACACACCTTAAACTACTTTTCGACATATTCATCATGCAAATTAAGGCATGTGCCATATCTTGGCACTAATTGCAACATACCCGCTTCGTAGAATTCGGCCGCCTGCGACCTGAACCAGTTCTGGACGTTTTCCTTGATCTCATCATCGATCGCAAATTGCTGGCCGGCAAGAAATTTCTTGAGATGAGAAAACAAATGGAAGTCGGATGGAGTTAGGTCGAACAGACTTTCACTTATCTGACGATAAATGTCACAAAGTCGAACATTTCTCGCATCCAAAAACTTGATAACGGATCTTATTTCACAGCTGGCGGACCGGGCCCATCGATTGTTTTAAACATGATTACCGACAAACAATGACTTGAAACGTTAACATAAACAAGCAAAATGGCTAAGCTAGTTCGTTCTCGAGTTGAAGGATATAGCTACCCATGCGCGACCTTCGTGCTGTCAGATGCGCGGTAGATATGCGCAAACGGTACTTACTTTCTGGATGAGCTTAGTATGTTTGTATTAATGTTTGTATGTATGTTCCACATCTCCTCCTAAACTACGGCACTGATTTCAACCAAACTTTTCACATTTATTAATTAATACAAGCGGAAGATTACTGTCAACTTTTAAAAATTGCAAATGCTAATTAAACGGTCAGTTAATTAGAAATTTACCGAAACCGTCTATCCGCAATAACTTCGGAACAAATTATCTATCTAAAATTATTTTTATACAGTCTTCAAAACAAACAAAACTTTACTTTTATAATGATACCAATTTTATGTCTGTGACATTTTTTCTACAATATTTATTAATTTTGCAAAATGTATTAAATTGCTAATTACCTGCAGACGATTTTGAAATAACGCAAATTTATTGCTACTCCGTTGCTAGGCAACGATTAGACTTTGAACTAATTTACGTTTATTTCTGAAATTTTCGCTTATTTTTTTAAATACATTTTATGTAAAGATGTATGTAAGTAAGATTTATGTAAGAAAGATCATGATCAACTTTTAAAAGCCCTAATCCTATTAAAATTTCAGTTAATTGGAAATTAAGCAAGATATGGCACTTTCCGTGATATTTTTCGAAAATATGTATTATGTCACAAAAACTATTTTTACACATATTTAAAGTTTAAAAAGAATTCATTTCCGAAGAACTGTCGCTATCTCACATTAGAAGAATTATGGATGAAGACTAATTTTATTATTTTTTATTCATATTTATTTCAACGCTTTTTTAATTAAAATTTTACTATGCAATTAATTGTTCGAAAACATCTGTTAAAATCTTTCTTTTATTGCAAGATTTATGAACAAAATTTGAAGTACCTATGCTACAAATATTACTAATTTATGGATAAAATTAGATATAAGCGGTTTAAAAAATCTTCTGGTTCAATTGTTATTCTAATTTTGATTAAAAAAAACTTTTGAGAAGATAAAAGAATTTTGGGTATTGTTATTTTCTATACAAAAGTAGTTTTTAACATCAAAAGTATTAGACATGAAAGTATTTTAATTCCGAGCAACGCCGGGCATAACAGCTAGTTAAATATAATAACTTTTGGACTGAATCAGTCAGCGGGAAGATGTACGATACCAAAATGGATATTCGATTCTCTCCAATGTACGACGAAGCTAAACACAAAATGTGAAATGTTGTGGAAGCAGGGGAGAACACTCCCGCTGATTTTCATATTGTTTCGTTTCCGTAAACAGGTCAATTATTTGTTTTTTGTAATATTTTCTAAACTTGTGGCAGTGGAAATAACTTCCTTTTTGCTAATGCACATATAGATAACATAAATTAATAAATAATATATGACATTCCTTCACATATTTTTCTAGCTAATTTAGAAGGTTTTACTCTGTATTAGCGTGATTAATGTTGTTACCATTACTTTAAAAAACAATCAACTTTTGGATAATTATAGATTCAGAACATTCAAAATTTTATTTTATCATTATTTTAATTTAATAAATGAATTTATTCCAGCATTTGTTTACGTTTGACTAGCCTTTTATATTTAAATTTATTTCTACATGAAAAATTTAAAAACCTGCATTGTGAAATTTAAATTATTTACTGAATATTGTGAAAGAAACTCCAACTGTTTCTCAATTTCATCAAAATACTTTCTAAACAACTTATTATCAGTTACTCTACTCAAGATTAAAACCCCATTCCACGAGAAAAATATTTTTAAAAGCATTTCTTAGATATTAAGGTGTCTTGGTATCTTTTACGAGATTAAAAAATTAGGTTTTATTATAATATTCTCTAATTATTTGTTTTGACTTGGATTGCAATATTTAATCTATAACAGAAGTCCGGTATCATCCATGTATAGAAATGTTAGGACAATATACAGATAATTACTGTTGCTTCCACAAGATATTATCTTTTAACAAGAAAAAAAATATAATTTTGATTAAAATTTTGTCATTATTAAAGATTTTCTATGAATTTTTCTTTATTATCTTTCTATAGCTTACTTTACTACCTTTCTATAATGAAGAGAAATGTTTTCTTTATTTGAGGATCTTTAATGGGTTTCACCGCCTTGAGTTTATTAAAACCTGAGAATCTGGATAATATGGCGAAATTAATTTTTGAAATTACTTCAAGAGTTTCAATCTTCTCACGACCATGATATAAAAAGAAAAATGTCGTATTAAAATAAAAAGAGTAATTAAAGTTTCCTAATTATTTTTAAATATATTTTCATAAGAGTTAATCACGTATCTATTTAGAGATTAATTTTCACTTCATGCGTTTTTCCTTCATCTTTATAAAGAGAAATAATATAACAAAGAAAGCCAAACATCTGAAAGTAATGTCTACTCTTTCTAAATTAGCAATGCGCTATAATCTGAGTTATCGTCCTCGTCATCTGATCGCGGTCCAAGATTATGAGGTCCGTCCCAAAATAGTCCTCATGTTGCTTCGAAATGGAACTTCGCAGATAACCTGAGGAGAAGCATATCGCATAATTCTGAGAAGTTTAAAATATTTATAGCATACTAGTCGCTCTCGCCTCCCTCCGAGCGGGTTCACGGCCAGCAAACACTTTCCTCAGCACTGCCCCTGCCACCTCGATGCTTCGAGGCTCTCAGCCACTACTTTTTCAGTTTTAAATACTGCATAAAGATCAGTGGAATAGGCCATAAAACTGTAGTAGATTTCTTATTCTTTATAGACAACAGATTCCCTAAAAAATTAATTTTATAACTGTTTATATTTTTAAGGCTCTTGAAATTGCCATTTCCTGTATCAGAATTGTCTCTTCCGGTTTATTATTTAAGCTATAACTTTAAAGTAGAAACAAAAAAAAAATTAGATACCTAAATGAATGGGCTATAAAATGAAGAAATAAAACAAATTTCGAAAAAATTTCACCAAAACGAGGTATTTAGGGAGGTCACATATCTTAAAGTTAGCTCCTGACTTCTGAATCACCCTGTATTTTTACCTCAAAATATGTGTTTTCCATTAAGATCATTTGATACAACTCGATTTGCAGTCAGCATAATAATCAAGAGTAGTCATTTACTGCGGCATTTATCTAAACGTTAAATTTATGAGGTTTTCAGAGCTTCTGGGTATTATAAATAAGTCCACGTGATCCTAAAAGTGCAATTTAGACTTTATTTTTGAAAACAAACAATCTGAATGTACACTTAGTAACGAAAAATATCTCTCTTATTTTTCATGAACAGCAAAATGATCCGAAATGCTTCAGAATTCGCCAAAGCAATGCATTTTTTCACTTGTTCCTAGCGACTAGGCAGTTAAAACAGCTTTCTTTCTCCCATTATCTTTGTCCTTTAATTCACCATTAATTACACTGGACAAACACTTCTCCATCACACGACCTGATTTATTATTAGCATGTGTCTAAGCGTTATAAAAACAGCATTTTCTCGAAGCAAACCGAACAAGTAGTTATTAAATAATTTATTAAAGTTATTTCTGCATACAAGTTTTGAAGAAAAGAAGTTACAAAAATTTCCATTAGTAAATTTTAATATCCCTGTCTTTGAGAATAATCTCTTTAAAAATGCAAAGACTAAAGTAGAATTTAAGTACCCAAAATGAGACGATAAACATAAATAAACTTTCCGATGTATTACGGAAGAGACTAACTTAACATGTTAAAAATGGCGATCATGAAGAAGAATGGATAAAACGCACCAGCTGCCGCCAGGCCAGTTAATTTATGACTGTGAGTTGGTATGCTGAAAAGCACACTCAAGTCCCTATTACCGTGCATATTACTCTGGATATTGTGTTGATAATCTTCGAATTTCGTTTTTTGCTCGTCACTTTCCTTTTTAAGCTGCTTTCTTCATTAATCGTTTAGTTTAATTTAGTTCCATTAACGTCCCGTTTTGAAGCAACACGAGGGCTATTTTGGGACGGATCTCGTATTTATGAACCACGGTCAGATGACGAGAACAACACATGAGCTGGCACCCCCTCTCCAAACTTCAGCACTACACCACTCAGAGGATGTTTGATCCACCCAAAAGGTCCAATACACAACGGATCTTCAGTGGAATCGGGTTTCGAGCCTGGAGTCCTTCGGCCCCAAAGCCGAAACCTTACCACCAGCCCACCGCGACATCTAGTTAAACGTAAGTTGAAGTAAATCGTTCTTCTGCGTTAGTCAAAGAAAAGTTTTACAGTTTAAGATTCTTTAGGTTTAATGTGTCGCTGTTCAGGAAATAACATTCGTGAATCATCAAGTTTCTTCATTGAATTCTAATAGTTATTTCTGGCTAACTGCATTAAAAATGTCCTGCTGCCTCAAGAATCAAATATCCTTTAAGACTCGGTGACTTTTTTAATTTGTTGCGCATGTTATGTCTTCCCCTTGAATTATGCAGCGCAAATAGCATTTAGAATGTCTCTTTAGTTTAATGGCACCCGATAAATTTTGGAATGCAGCAGTGACAAATTGTTGGTTTTTTAAAAATAATTTTTCGATATTTTATCCATTTTTTCGTGTATTTCTACATGCTTCCATTAATATATATATATATATATATATATATTTCACAAATACATAAAAATTATACAAAATGAGAAAAAAATTTCATATATATATATATATATATATATATTACACAAATACATAAAAATTATACAAAAAATGAAAAAAATTTCATATATATATATATATATATATATATATAAGATCAGGCTTTAAAAAGGTGAAATGTAGTCCATTTTGGTCATGGAAGAGACAATATTTGGCTTAAATCTTCTTTTATTCAGGCATTACGTTATTTCTTCATAGGTAAAGGAATCAACAACGCGCCTAAGCGGCGCGTTGTTGTTGAAAGCTTACATGCTGGCGTGAAAAAGGGCAGAAATGAATGCGCAGAACGCTTAAGTACCCAGAAAAGGGAATTTCCCCTTTAGAAACTCGTGACTTGAAAAGAAAGTTGTAGTGCGTTAATTATGATGAAAGTAGAAGTATTTAAAATGATGTGTCGTTAAGATTATTTAGGAAAGTTAAAAAATTAAAATATCACATATATATATATATATATATAATATTATTTAATTTTATATATTTCCAATATATTATCTTATTCTATATTTTATCCATTTTTCCGTGTATTTCTATATGTTTTGAAGTTGCAGTTATGAAAAAAGGAAGTAACCATGAAGGAAACTTTTTATCATTCTAAATAGTAAAAGATAGGCGTTCTTTTTCCAATATATACTTAAATAACCGTGCAAAATGCTGAAACGAAATTAGTTGTACATGTGTGCGCGGGTGTGTGTGCGTGCGTGCGTGTGTGTGTGTGCTTTAGTGAGTTTGAAGTTCAATAATGTAATTTAATATTTTTTCAACTAATACAATACAAATAATGCATTTTTTTACGACAAAAATTTTAGTCGATCTTGGGACAATAACTTTGAAACAATTTTCTAGGCAGTAGAATACCCTTAGAACGAGCAAAACGAGTCGAGAAACTTCAGTAAGGGCCAAGCTACAGACCGATATTTTGGTCTCAAGTATTTCTCCGTTTTATGCTTTTGTTTTTAAATTAGGTTTTTCAATTCATAACTTAACAAAAATAAATAATTATTACACTACAGGAACTTTTCATAGGGGACATACGACTGTTAAACCTCGAAAATTTTCGATTTTATGAAAGATATATATATTATCCCCCTGCCTTTTCTGAACAAATTAAAACAACCCGCGTTAAAGAATTCCAATGGAAAATGTATGAGCATATCAATGTAAAAATTGAATATGGCCATGTCTTTAAAGCGCTATATCTCGAAATGTGTTTTTTTTCATATTGCGCGCATGATATCTCAAGAACTATTGAATATTTTTTCATAAAATACTTACTGAATATGTAATGTGCTATGTTCTACAATTTGCACCACAGATTTGGATATATTTTCCCCAAAGAAGTCTTTTGGGGAGGTTAGAAATTTTAATATTTTTACAATGTTTAGCATTTTTATTTTAAATTGGTATACAAAATAAAAATTAAATTTAAATGTTAATAAATTGAGATTCAGTTTCTTAAAAGGACTGTTTGGATTACTTAGAGACCCAAAATATTGTGTTTAGACCAATATTTTATCCATAATCATACGCGCATGGTGACTATCTCATTTTTTTCTCCAATAATTATACCCATATTTATTACTCTCTTAAATAATACATATCAATATTAAGATTTGAAAATGTATGTACAATAACAGAAAGAACAGATATTTTTCTATATAAAAAGGTTAGTTTTTGAAATGTTTTGTTTTAGATATATAATGAATCTAATTCGGCAGTTTTTCCCCATTCTTCGGAGGTTAAAGGGCGTATGTCCCCTTAATCATTTTCAGATATTTATATCATATATAAAAATTTCAATCTTCCCCTAATATTGGAATTAACAAGTTATTATAAAGTGATGATTTTATTTAAAAACTAGGATTTTGCTGATGCTCCAAGTTAAGTGACGAAATGAATAATTAATGAATAAGGAAATTATTTTTTTCTTCAAATGTCTTCTAAACATTCGCAATTGCATTTTCCTCTGAACCTAAACATGCATCTTTCTTTTTCCTCATAGATAACTTGGACAACATTATAAAACAAAACAGAGGAAAATCTTTCTTTTAACCCTTAAAAGCCCGATTTTTAAAAATTGATTTTAAAATGATATTTTGATTTTCATTAATTGAATGAAACATGGGAAAAATATCTTTAAAAATCCTATTTTCTTTTAAGTATGGTTTATGGTTAAAAAACAGTTTTTACCAACTGACAAAACCTGGGCTTTTTTTCATAAAACAATTTACTTGATAGATTTCTATAATATCAAACGCAGATGAATTTTAATAAATAATAGGGAATAAATAATAGGGAATAATAATAATTTTAAAATAATAGGGATAAAGAATTTCCTTCAACATTGTAGAATAAAATATGATGATCTCAAGCGTACAAACAAAGCAAAAGTGATGCAGTCTCAAGAGAAACGCATCAATATATATATATATATATATATATTATGTTTTTATATGTTGTAAATTGATTTAATAAAAGTTTCAGTATGTACCCTATTACCAACAACAGGCATTAGAGCTTTAATCTTATTCTCTATATTTTAGAAGACAAAATTGGGTATGTTGTTTAAAGGCAACACTGGGACTTTGAGGGTTAAGGAACAGATCATTTCAGGTGTAAAATCCTGGTTATTGGCACTTTCTAATCACCTGCTTGTGGCCAGGCGAATCGGTGGCCGTAGAAATTAGAGGCTAATTGACCGCACATCGATGTGGTCAGTTTTCTCGGACTTCATCCCCGCAATATTGATCCAGCCCATATCTTTGTTTATGACCCTTGATAAGACAGATATGAGACTCTATTCCTTAGAATTTCGAGGGGAGCACGGTTTCGCTAACCAACATTTACGCACCTACTCTTCTTCATAATGACTCTGCTTCTTTTCCTGTAATGCTCTTAAAGTTTTATAAAGGAGTTCTCTCATAACGAGAGTTTCATTAAGAGATTTTTGGTAATTATTTATAAAGTGGGCGCTAGTTTTATGAACTACTTGAACTACTTTCAAAGTACGTAAAACTGAGGGTTGTTAACTGGGTTGGAGTTTGTTGAGGTACCAAATGATCACATCACTGCGCGTCATGGGCGACAAACGTGTTGAAAGTGTTCTTGTGAATAATTTTATCTTTATACTCTTTTCTTCAAAGTAATGCCTTTGGAGCATTACAGTAATGACTCTTCCTGTAATGCTCGTAAAGTTTTATAAAGGAGTTCTCCCGTATCGAGGGTTTCATTAAGACTTTAGGTTCTCATTTATAAGTGGGCTCTAGTCTTATGAACTTCTTTCATAGTTCGTAAAGCTGAATGCTGTAAACAAGTTTGAAATTTCTTGAGGTATCATATGATCACATCAAGGGGCGTCATGGGCGACAAGCGTTTTGAAAGTGGTCTTATGAATAATTTTATGTTTATACTCTTTTCCTCAAAGTAATGCGTTAAGAGCGTTACAGTAATGACTCTTCCTGTAATGCTCGTAAAGTTTTATAAACGAGTTCTGCCTATCGAGGGTTTCATTAAGACTTCAGGATCTCATTTATAAGTAGGCTCTAGTTTTATGAAATTCTTTCAGAGTTCGTAAAGCTGAATGCTGTAAACAAGTTTGAAATTTCTTGAGGTATCATAAGATCACAGCACGTCATGGGTGACAATCGCGTTGAAAGTTTTCTTACGAATAATTTTCTGTTTATACTCTTTTCTTCAAAGTAATGCGTTACAGTAATGACTCTTCCTGTAATGCTCGTCAAGTTTTGTAAAAGAGTTCTCCCGTAGCGAGGGTTTCATTAAGACTTTAGGTTCTCATTTATAAGTGGACTCTAGTCTTATGAACTTCTTTCATAGTTCGTAAAGCTGAATGCTGTAAACAAATTTGAAATTTCTTGAGGTATCATAACATCACAGCGCGTCATGGGCGACAATTGTGTTGAAAGTGGTCTTATGAATAATTTTTTGTTTATACTCTTTTCCTCAAAGTAACGCCTTAAGAGCATTACAGTAATGACTATTCCTGTAATGCTCGTGAAGTTTTATAAAGGAGTTCTCCCGTATTGAGGGTTTCATTAAGACTTTAGGTTCTCATTTATAAGTGGGCTCTAGTTTTATGAAATTCCTTCATAGTTCGTAAAGCTGAATGCTGTAAAAAGCTTGAAATTTCTTGAGGTACCATATGATCACATCAAGGGGCGTCATGGGCGACAAGCGTTTTGAAAGTGGTCTTATGAATAATTTTATGTTTATACTCTTTTCTTCAAAGTAATGCGTTAAGAGCGTTACAGTAATGACTCTTCCTGTAATGCTCGTAAAGTTTTATAAAGGAGTTCTCCCGTAGCGAGGGTTTCATTAAGACTTCTGGATCTCATTTATAAGTGGGCTCTAGTTTTATGAACTTCTTTCATAGTTCGTAAAGCTGAATGCTGTAAACAAGTTTGAAATTTCTTGAGGTATCATAACATCACAGCGGGTCATGGGCGACAATCGTGTTGAAAGTGGTCTTATGCAGAAATTTCTGTTTATACTCTTTTCTTCAACGTAATGCGTTAAGGTATCCGCATACGTTCAAAAACCCATTTTTGACCGAAAATCATAATTTTTTTTTAATGTTTTATCTGAAAGCCTATTGTTTTTAGTTTTCAAAACAGTTTTTATTTTACATCTATGATGATCAGAAGTGAAATTAGAGACATTTTAGTAGAACTTGACAGTTAAAAATGGAGTGGTAAATAATACGATAAAGAAGCATTTTTCATTGTTTTTACTTAAGATATTTAAATTTTATTGTTTATTTTTGTTTTATACTATTTTACATATACCAGATATTATTTTGAAAGATTTTTAGTGTGAATTTCTTTGTTTTCTATGACATTGTTGCAAATTTAGCTAATTTTGAATCATTGCAGTATCTTGATTCTCCGTTAATGATGTAATTTTTGATAATAAACGTAGGAAAAGTACATAAATTGTACTTATGATCAATATCAATCGCTAAAAGTATCTCTAGATCAACTAATAGGCATTATAATGTTATTTGACTGAAAAACAATATTCAAATCTATCGATGGCGGCTGAATGATAGAAAACGATAATGACAAATAAGGCTCAAGAAAACGACTAAAAAAAAAATTGCAATCAGAAAATTTTTAAAAATGTGCTAAGCTGGCAAAAACTAAGGACTAGCCTACAAAACTGGGGAGTATTGAAGAAAAATTCTTTTTTCTTCTCATTGTAAATTAAAAACATAAACTTTAACCTCATTTTTCTCGAAATGTGATTTTTTGCAAAATTTTCATTTTTCAAACACGATAACTAAACTTCAACTTAAAATATCCGTCCCAAATTTGGCATACATATTATTTATTATATTGCCTAGGTAATGAACCAAAATATAAGTGAAATAATGCTCCATTAAAAAGTTATGTATCTTTTAAGGTTTGAAAAAAGGCCAAAATTCTTTAAAAATTCATGATTTCACACTAAAACTCTTATAATTTACATGTTTTTAGATACATTGCAAAAATTTTGCTTCAGGACCTAGCCAATAGTTGAAGGATTATATATTCTAAAGGATTTATCATTCTGATCATTTCTTTTTGAACGAGGATGTTTGAAAAAAGGTCAAATTTAGTGCAAAAAAATCTAAGTTTTTTCAAATTTTTAAAAATATATTTAATTCATTTAACTTTTTTCCATGATTTATTAAGTTTTAACATAAATGTCATATAAAATATAAAAATATTGCTTCAAATATCATTATTTAAGAAAAAAGGCATCCGAACGTAGTCGGATACCTTAAGAGCGTTACAGTAATGACTCTTTCTGTAATGCTCGTAAATTTTATAAAGGAGTTCTCCCGTATCGAGGATTACATTAAGACTTTAGGTTCTCATTTATAAGTAGGCTCTAGTTTTACGAACTTCTTTCATAGTTCGTAAAGCTGAATGCTGTAAACAAGTTTGAAATTTTTTGAGGTTTCTTAAGATCATATCACGGGGCGTCATGGGTGACAATTGTGTTGAAAGTTTTCTTATGAATAATTTTCTGTTTATACTCTTTTCTTCAAAGTAATGCTTTACAGTAACAACTCTTCCTGTAATGCTCGTCAAGTTTTGTAAAAGAGTTCTCCCGTATCGAGGGTTTCATTAAGACTTTAGGTTCTCATTTATAAGTGGGCTCTCGTTTTATCAAATTCTTTCATAACTCGTGAAGCTGAATGCTGTAAACAAGTTTGAAATTTCTTGAGGTACCATATGATCACATCGCCGGGCGTCATGGGCGACAAGTGGTTGAAAGTGGTCTTATGAATAAATTTCTGTTTGCTATTTCCTTCAAATCTCTTAAAAATTCATTAAGACCAGTTCTATCGTAACAATGATTTTATTAAGAAATTTTAACGCTTTCTTTGTAAATCAAGCTTGAGTTTTACGAATTTGTTTCGTAGTTCATAACGCTGAAAGCTGCAAAGCTGGTGGAAGGTTGTTGATACCCCACATGATCACAGAATAATGCGAAATGGTCAATAATTTGCTAAAAGTCGTCAAAATTTATATTTTGTAAATGTCAAAAAGTATTTCAATAAAAACTGTTTAAAATAAAGAAGAATTTGCGAGAGAGCCCATACCTAATTTCTGGAGAACGTGATTAACTGTCTTCGTTTTTAAAATAAAAGTTTCTCTGTTTGAAAATATGGCTGAAATACAATATAATGAAACTAATTTTTGTGAAATTTTAATTGGATTCAAATATTGACTAGACTCTGTCTTTCTTCCGCCCTTCGCATCATTTTAAGTGTTTCAAAGGTCTGCGCTCAACAACTCTTCTTAAATTTTCCTACTTTGTATTTCTGTTCCAAGTTTCTAGAATACAAGAGATTTTCATATCTTTTATAATTAGGAAATATGATAAATTTTTTAATTTGAATGTTGATTACATTTGCCCTAAAAGCATAAAAGAAAATTTTTGATTTTCCTTTTAACGAAAAAAAGAGCAAATAAGTACTATTTTCTTCCCATTTTGAATTCATGCAAATTTCTAAGTGAAATATATTATCTAAAAAATTTTCAGCTCTGTTAAGATAATGATTTTTTACCTCTTTTTGTTTATCATGGAAAACTGCTTTAAAATAAAGATACAAAAGTTTCGAAATTCTGAAATATTGCTTTGATAGTTTCTTGTCGAAATAAACAAGGTTGAAAGAACGTTTTAATTAATGCAATTTGTTTTCTAAAGATTTAAAAGACGGAAAAGTAACCGACAAAGAAAAAAAACTGTTTCACAGCACAATGCAGACGCTGGAAAGAAAAATCTTTTGTAATGTAAAGAAAGATTTTCTTAATTAGATTTAAATCAAAGATACAACATTTCTTTAAACGAATTATTGAAAGAAGCTCAAAAAGTAATTAAATTTGCTTGTTTGTCCTTTTCAGAAAATTAGAAGCATTAAACACGTTGTGAGTGTAAATGTCTTCTGAAATACAATTAAAAGTTAATTACCAGTAAATATTTATCTGAAAAGTGTCAAAACTAACAATTTACTCCCATTTCTGCATTAAGTTTAACCTCTTTATGTTTTAAAAATACCGTAAACTTGTTTAGCCACACATATATTTTAAAAGACATTTCATATATATTTTTATGTTTCTTTCTGTATCCTTTCTGTCTTTTTTTATTTATTTAAGCTCAAAACAAATTCCTGAGTATGATTTAACTGTCTTCTTTAAATTTGTTTGCTTCTATTTAATATAACGCACATTATTTTTAACGGAAACATATAATTGCAATTTAGTTTAAATAATATACACTCGGTACATGGAATTATCATTCGAAAATCCCTCATCTTTTATGACTTGAGTCTTAACCCCTTAACTGATTTGGTTTCTCAACTATATAATTAGGTGATATCTTCCGTTTTGGCAATACGTTGTCGCTTTAATTCAAGTAAGAACATTAAGAACAGTTAAAATGTTTATCCCCCCCCCAAAGTTCTATTATGCTGCCTCATCGTGGCGAGGGTAGTGGCCCTGGGTGGAATGGGCGATGTACGTCTGGAATTGTTTCTCCTGGCAGGGTCACCCAAGGCGTGAAGGCCATTTAATTATACACAGCTAAAGCATAAAGGCAATGGACAAAGTCAGACTTCTTCCCTCGGGCGTCCAAGGTCTAGTGCCAACAGAAGCTGCATTCTCCTCCTTTACCATGAGTCGTTCGCCTATAGTTTTCTGTGGGCGAGCGGACTCTTGGACTTGGTCTAGATGAGGACTAGAACAAGTGGAATAAGAAACAACAACCGAACAACAAAATGTTTATGGAATCTATTTTGATACTGACAAACAGTTTAACTCTTTAATCCCAAGGCTACCTTTTTCTTTTAGCTCCTTTAAAACCAGGCTATTTTGGGATGCTAAGAAAATGAATTGGACTCTCCCAACCTGGGTGGTCACTTACCCGACCACCCCACCCCTGCTGTAACCTTGTAACCTTCCCTTAAGGCGCAAGGAAATGGGCTGTGGTGGGCAAAGATAATTGGAGCCCCTACCACGCTTATCTCCTAAGCGATCTCAGAAACTCACCTCCCCTCAAAAGAAGCCAACCGCCTCCGACCGGCCTTTGTCGTCGTTAAGGGAAAATTTCCTGACCGCCCCGGACCGCCTCTCTCGGAGGGAAAGAGGTTTAAATTGAATTCATTCGCCTAAATCCAAAATTCGCATTGGTTTTAATCTAACGCTTACAACTTTTTTAAAATATCAAGTATTTGTATTAAAAAAATATAGTAAACAGTACATAATATCTTTATAGTTAAACAGGAACACAAATTTCGTTTGAAAATAAAACAAGCATTGAAGTTTGTTCATTTGTAAATGCATTACCATTATAAATGACAAGATATTATAAGCTGGTAGTAACTTTCCTTGTTATTATACTTGTTGATGGATGGCTACGATACTTGGATGGTTTGGCCGTGAGAAAGTGAATAGCCAACATTGCTCTTATTACCATCAGCAAACCTTGCACCTTTTTAAAATCTCAAGTATTTGTATTAAAAGATATAGTAAACAGTACATAATACCTTTATAATTAAACAGAAACACTAATTGCGTTTGAAAGTGAAAAAAGCATTGAAGTTTGTTCTTTTGTAAATGCATTACCATTATAAATGACAAGATATTATGAAGCTGGTAGCAGTTTTCCTGGTTGAAGTTTGTTCTTTGTAAATACATTACCATTATAAATGGCAAGATATTATCAGCTGGTAGAAACTTTCCTTGTTATTATGCTTGTTGATGGATAGCTACGATACTTGGATGGTTTGTCCATGAGAAAGTAAATAGCCAACATTGCTCTTATTACCAACAGCAAACCCAAAGCGTCGATCTTCTAAATTATGCTCTGAGCTTAATATTTTATCGTGTTTCAATGAGTTTTAGCGGATTATTCCTTCTGTTTTTGTGTAACTGAATAAAATTAACTTTCCGATAAGAGATTTTAATACTCCTGAATGATTATTCTGGATTTTTAATTTCCAGACTCAAGGGAGAAAATCTTCTATCTCTGAGAATGTCTGCAACTTTCCATAAATATTGATAGTAAGATATTAAGTATTATTTTAATCTAGAAGATTCTCTATTCTATGTAATGACACCACAAACATCAAAGCTTCATAACAGAAGGGTGTAAACAGGAGATTGGAAACTTCAAATAACCATTGCTAGATATTTATAGTAGGTGGAATGAATGCAGGTGGTTATCGTCGTTTAATATACAACGCCACCTATCTCATTTTTTTGAAATTTCAAAGAGAAGGAGGAAACGAAATTTTCGTAATCAATCTATACTTAAAAAAGCCAATGTTTGTGTGCGTGTCTGTGTCCGCGATGTCCAGACGAATCTATCGTACTTACTGCTATGAAATTTCGCACAGAGTAATCGTAATGGTGACTCAATGCACCTCTAATCCCGAATTTTAAAATTTTATCTTGAAAACGTTTTATTTAATATTTTGTGTTGCTTTGGGTGATTTTTCGCACTAATTTCTCAATAGCATGATTTTGGATAATTGTACGAAAAAAATAGATACACCATCGGAAAGAGCAAACAATTTCCGTTCTAATGATTTTTGTTTCATACGTACAACGTAATTTACTGAATTTTGAAATATAGTCACTTTTATGGTAATTTTCCATTCGGATTTCTTAAAATTCTCTTATCCGACATTCTAATAACGCTATCATGTTTAATTTTTTTCAGCTTATGCCTGGAACGTTTCTGTCGGATTTAAAACAAGAACGGTTAAAATATCTTTTTTTATTTTTTTAATCAATTTTTTCATGATTTCTTCAAAGAGAGTTCAAAGAGATTTTTCTTTAGCGAGCATTCTCCCTTGGAAGTTTCTCCGGAGTCTTCCCAACATGCAGTGTTGCAAATTTTATTTATCGGAAAATACCCTTTTGATTGATGTATTATTGTAATGTTGTTTCGGAAATGATGAGTGAGGAAATTATTTAAAATTTTATAAGCAAAGTGATAATGATAAATGATAATTGGAAAATTGAATCGTAAACTGAATTTCTTCATGTTTTAAGTTCATTTGCTTGTTCTATTATAATTGTGATGTGATGAACTTTTTTAACGTGAATTCTGTGTTGTATGCTATGAAGTATTGTGATATATTTTGTAATTTTAAAAACAACGAATGTAATGTAACACAAAAAATTTTTTAAATGGAAAAACGTGCACATGTTAACTGTCATCAATTTTCAACCGTATGCTTTTGCAGGGCGGTGTATATATATGTAGGGTTCAAAGTTAAAGTGTACCAAGTCCAAGTTTTCCTCATTTTGCACTATTACTGCATTTATAGAAGAACTTAAACTGAATAAAACCAATGAAATAACAATAATTTTAATTATTTAGAACTTGTAATTAAAATTTTAGATTCAGGAATTTTGGTTGGTATCTATGACAAAAGGAATGATTTTAAGTTTAGGGATTTTCTCTTTATAATTATGAAACTAATATCAACTTAAAAATCATAAGAAATACCATCCACTCTCAAATCAAAAGAATCAAAAATATTTGCAACAACCATTCTGCTAGTGTCAAGGCCATTGATAATTTAAAGTTAAACAGCTACCCTGTATATTTCTTTAAAATTAAGAATTAAAGAATTTTTAATCTCTTAGGATTATTTAATTAATTTTTTACTTCTCAAATTCTCCATTGCACTGGAAGTGGCTATAATAATCAAACCACACCTTCTGACATTTTAGTAAAGGCTCCCCTGCAAATTTCTCTGAACTATAAAAATAAAAAATGTAAATAAAAATTATAAAATGCATAAACACAATTTTAAAAAGTTTAAAATACTAAAAAACAAAATAAAAACTTTATGAAAACAACAAAAAAATTATTAGGTTTTTAGTTAAAGTATAACTCACTAGATAGAGATATGTGCGCACACCTATAAACAAAGTTCACTTTTGAGCGTCGATTTTTTTCCATTCAACAACAAGAGAGGTTAGACATTTTAAGTCCGTTTCTTTCAGACTATGTTTAAAAGACAGCTTTGAATTTCTTCCTTGTGGATAAATGTTTTTCTTTCCAATCTGTTCCAGAATAGGCTCAGGCCTTAGAGGAAAATTCAAAGTTAGACCTTAAAGTCATTTTCCTCGACAGAAAACCCATTCTACTTTTAAATCTGCATGGATGAAGGCCTCTGATGACATCATCCACCAGATTCTCCTTCCTCCTCGTTCTTTTTCACTCTTTTTTGTTAATATTATTGTATTTTTACCTCTATCACAATTAAAACTTCCTTTAATTTGTATTTTTATCTTTGTACTGTATTTATAGTGTAGAAATGCTATATTTTCTTTGTAATAATGATTCAAGTCCATAGTTGTATTAGTATTAACCAGGCGGTGCAAAAAATTACAAGTCCACCTATGTTTTAAATGCAGCTAATCATTTTTGAGGTTTGTTTTCTCAAAATTTAATCTCACGGAGTTGGTTCACTCTCACTCTGAACCCTAAATATGAATTGGATATTATTTTATATTGGTATTTTACTCTTTAACCATATCTTAAACTGAAATTCATAATTTTGAAAATATCTTCATTAATTTTGCTGAAGGAGGGCGATTCATGAATTATGTCTGCACTCATTAAGTTCTTTTGAAAAGTAGGTCAACGGAAATTATTAAGTATTGCTTTGTTTAACTCCGTCTGCGCGTGACGCGACGGAATATCTCTGGTAGTTAAATTGCGCAATTAGGCACAGTACACTCATAATTAGAGGCAATTAAGTCGTATATATTCTAATTTCATTAACCCATTAACACCAAAATTAATTTAAAGCATAGTTTTCATAAAATGTCTATAAAATTATGTTCAAAACACCAAGACTAAGCTAACTGTGGAGTAAAATTAAATTCAGAGAAATTGTTCTTTATTATGTTTTCTTTTTTTAAAAATTTCTTTGAGAAAAAATATTCAAAAAATCGGCCAAAAAATTTTAATCAAATCAAAGGAAAAATCAAAATATTTGAAAATGGCGACATTTTGACTTCAAAATCTGGCTAAGTTGTGGTATATGCCTGTTGAAAACTGTTTAGTAGATTAGTAATACCTTTTGACTTCAAAGTCAAAGCAAAAAAGAAACTATGCAATACATGTTTTTTTTATGGATTCTTTTTTTTCAGAAAAAATATCTAAAAAATCGACAAAAAATTATTTGAAAATTTTTTTCACATAAGTTTTAAATATTTTTAAAGTATAGTAAAATATCCAAAATAAAAATCATTTTATAATTCATTGCATTACTTCAAAAATAAAGCAAAGAAAAAATCAAAAAATTTGAAAATGGCGAAATTTTGACTTCAAAATCTGCCTAACTGGTGGTAAATGCCTGTTGAAAACTGTCTAGTAGATTAGTAATACCTACTGACTTCAAAGTCAGAGCAAAAAAGGAACAATGGAATATATTCTGTTTAGCCACGGAAGCGAAATGTAACTGTCCTATAAATAGGACTCTGGGTGCTAACGGGTTAATCTGTTTTCCGTATCGTCATCGTCTTATGTTGTGTGTGGTGTTATGGTAATAAAGACATACCTAAATAAATAACAAAGACACACCCCTGAGTGCTTATTCGACTCAAGCAACATCAATAAATAAAATAACATTTTCGAAATCAAGATTTCAAAGATTTTTTAAAAAATAATTACTCACTTCGTAAATTATTTCATAATCTCAGCAAGGTTGTATCTAAAATGGCAAACTTCAGATTGGTGCCGGATAAATTTATCTTTCATTCTTTTTTTTTGTTCCTTTCCCGTTCAAGTCTGGTTATAAAATCTTCGAAAAGTCAAGATAATATTAAAAAAAACCCCATTCCTTGCGATTTAATCGAAAAATCTAAAAACAAGCCTTATTAAAAATATTATCCATTGACTTTCGTATGATTCTTTCAAAGAGTGATTAAATATTCCCTCTGTGGCGCTTTAAGTTTCTAGCACACACTTTTGATCAAAAGAATCTTGAATTAAACAGACAGATGTAATTTCTGCTTCTCTCAAACTCGTATTGACTTTCGTATGATTCGTTCAAAGAATGATCAAATGTTCCATCTGTGCCACTTTAAGTTTCTAGCACACACTTTCGATCAAAAGTGATCTGAATAAAACTGATTGCTGTAATTTCTGCGTCTCTCAAACTCGTCTCCCTAGGCGATGACTTGAACAGCAACCGCACTTGAACTTTACCTAGATAAAGAAATTGTCAAATTACTAGTTTCCGGAGAAGAGCTTTGACGCCTCATTTTTCCCGCAAGATGGAAATTTCGATTCCGAAATTCCTCCTCTTTGAAATTATACGTCGTTGAGTTCCGGCGCGATGAATGACAAATAGACATCGATTTTTATGTTCTTGATAGAGGGCTAGACGATCGGTTCATAGTAGCTCCAATTGCCGAGGAGGCCTGTATTTTGTTAATGTTTTCCTGTCTTGTGGCAGTAACAAATAAAGTCGTAGAGAAATACACTATTTCGAGTTTGGATTTTCTCAGAGGCAAATTTCTTAATAATTTATTCGGCCATATTTAGATATACAACCGGCAATTTATGAATTGGAATTGTGAGAGAAACTAATTTGTTAAATCAATGGTTTTTAGTTTAAAATTAATAATCTTCATTTATTAATTAAATCTCTTTAAATGCTCAATGTATAAGTGGATGACTTTCGTCCCCCTAAAAATATTACTACAATGTTTCTGTTAATGATAAATTATATTAATCAGAAAAGCTGTTTAAACATTCCCTGTATTTCATTTTACCTACCAGATATTGAAACTTCGTAGTTTTTACATGAAACTATTATACACTTGGCAAGAAAATGCAAGAAATCGGACGTTGAAGATAATATAAGATATTGTTCCTCATTATGCTTAAGTGCTGCATTCTCAAAAGAGGAATTCTCATTAAAACCATGGATATAATGTACATAATTGCCATCTTTATTCATCTTTATTCTTAACTCTTTAATCCCGAGGCGAACATTTTCTTCTAGCCCCTTTAAAACCGGGCCTTTTTGAGAGGAAACGACATGAATTGGACTCTCCCAACCTGGGTGGTCATTGACTCCACCACCCCACCTCCTGCTATAACCTTCCCTTAAGGCGCACTAAAATGGGCTGTGGTTGGCAAGGATAATTGGACCCCCTACCTCGCTTATCTCTGAAGCGATCCCAGAACCTCACCTCCCCGAAAAGGAGCCAGCCGCCTCAAACCGGCCTTCATCTCTGTTAAGGGGAAATTTTTAGACTGCCCGGGACCACCTCACTCGTCGTGAGAGGGCTAAAATGTCATAAATAATTTCATTTTAAACTAAACACTTTTATAAAAGATAACATTTTATATTTTTACATCGAAAAAGTGTGTTTTTATGATACTAAGAATTTCGCATTTGCTTTCTAGCTTGACTACTACCAGACTCTTGGCATTATTATATGGATTAAAGTTACGATGCTGAAGAGAGCTTTCTTTAACTTCCAAATTCTGCGTATAGACCATGGTTGCCCAGATACCCGCATGCCATGTTGACGGCGATGATTTCATAGAAGATACATCTGTTTTTATTATCTGTTTTATGTCAAACTAAACACTTTCATAAAATACAACAATTTATGATTTTACATCGGAAAAGTGTGGTTTTATGATACTAAGAATTTCTCATTTGCTTTCTAGCTTGACTTCCACAAAACTCTTGACATTATTATATGGATTAAAGTTACGATGCTGAAGAGAGCTTTCTTTATCCTCCAAATTCTGAGTTTAGACCATGGATGTCCAGATACCCGCTTGCCATGTTGACGGTGATGATTTCATAGAAGATACATCTGTTTTTATTATCTGCTTTACGTGGGCCGAGGTGGCCTAGTGTTAAGGTATCGGCTTTGGGGCTGGAGGATTCCAGGTTTGAAACCCGATTCCAATGAAGATCTACCATGTATGTGGGCCTGCTGCACTTTAAATTACACTTCGGGGGTCAAGCGTCCTCACTCGGGTGTGGTGTGAAATTTTTGAAAGGGGGTAACTCAGGTGTTGTCCTCATCATCTGACCATGGTTCAAAATCACTGTGGTCCGTCCCAAAGTAGCCTTCGTGTTCTCTCAAAACGGGACGTCAGTATATCAAAACTAAAATATGCTTTACCTAATGCCTAGTAATATGTATGATCAATTAAGAACAGAACTGAAATGGGTTTAAATGCAATTCTTTTTCGATGATTGATGTACAATACTTTGTCAACACTTTCATCATCTCGTATAGCTCCTTCCATAAACTATCACATGATCTGATTATAATAACCTCCTATCTTTATCGAAATATTAGATATAAATATCTTCAAAATTTCGTTACTTTACATAAAGGTAATAAATAGTCCATTTGCGTAGACATCGCTCAGATGACAAAATAGTATCTAACTACAGCACTTAAGGATATCATATCATTGTTTCACGTGTATCCTTTCTCAATATCTATTGCCGTTATAATTCGAGTTTCATCCAGCCAGAGTTGAACTCCATCTAGTGTATTTTATAAGTAATAAAGCTATTTTCATTATTTTTGATTTCCTTTCGTATATTACTTTGAAATGTTTTATTGAAGGGGGGACACATTACCCAAAAAATGGCAAAAATAACAATTTTCATTTTATTGGCTTATTTCGTTGCTCTTATTGGCTTACATATTGTATCAAAATTTCAAATTTGTACCTTTAATATTTCAGACGTTGCTTAGATTTTTATTTACGATGACTAATGAAAAATATGCATAAATGGCAACATTAAATGGCTTTTTCTCCATGTCAAACTTTTCTTCACTTTCATGGTTTCAAAGCGCTACGGCTTTTTTTCCTTTTTATGATAGAGCTTTCAAATTTTTTGTATACGTTTATCGTTATGTATATGATAAAACCGTGCATGCAATAAGCATTCAATTGCTTAGTTTTTTTTATTTGCAAGATATAAAATGAGGTACTGATAAATTTCAGCATTTTTCAACATATAATTCAATAAAATATCTATATTTAAACGAATATTGGATACAACTTAAAATCCTCGCACAATTTTGTGTAATATATTTCAGTTAACCCTATGAGCCCTAACCCGCCTCAAACCGCCTGCTCGACAGAAGCCGGATTCAGGCGGTTTCGGGCGCCTGGTTGAATTTTTTTTAGGAAAAATGTAG
Source organism: Araneus ventricosus (assembly GCA_013235015.1). NCBI lineage: Eukaryota > Metazoa > Arthropoda > Arachnida > Araneae > Araneidae > Araneus > Araneus ventricosus. Next base: position 28,320 of record BGPR01013257.1, read on the forward strand.
TTCCTTTCTTTGTTGACAACTGATCGGGCAACCATAGGTGTCGACCTCCTGGAATTTCTGTAAAGAACGTGGCGATTCCATTCTGTTTCTGTGAGCGAAAATTCACTCCAGGTTTTGAGGCAATGGAATTCTCACTCTAGCCGGGTTCAGAGAGTTAATCTACAAATAAAATTTGAAGCAAAAATATTCATATTTGAAAAAGTAGTAGGGATTTTTAAAAATTGAATTTTTCTATAAAAATTTAAATTTCAACTAAACAAGCAGATCAAAATGCAGTTTTTATCCTCAAGATGACTTTATATGATTGTTAATTCTCAATACTATCAAAACCTTTTTAATAGTACTTCATATTAAAAAAATGTTTAGAAGGTAATGTGTCCCCTTAAATAGTTATGCATCTTTCAAACTTAATTATTAGCTAAAAAAAGATATACTACAATACACATCTAAGGAGCAAAGATTTGAAAATCAAAATTTTACTTAAGTTAAAATGCATTTCGCTGTACTATAATCGAATCATTCGGTTAATTAATAACACATGATATATTCTTAAAAACTTTTAAATAGCATGCTACAATGCAAAATGTTAACCCACTAATTCCTTGCGTCCCTCTTTAGGGACGCTCCTAAAAATGCAACATAAACTCAGAGGAATTATTTTTTAAACATAAATTTTACAAAAACGTGTTTTTAAGCACTCGTTTCTTTTATATTCTATCGCTGGCAGCACGCATAAAAACCAATCCCACTACAGACGCCTATGGGGAGTGTTTTCGATGCCAATATTTGGCGACATTTCGCTTTTTTGGTGAGAAATGCTTTGTAATTTTTTTCTATTTCGACGACGACCGAGAGATGCAATCTGTTATAAGGATGTAAATATTTCTACTTTGTAAGTTTTTTTTTGTGCGTATGTGTTTGGCTTAAAGTAGAATGAATTCCTTCTTGAGCGTCTTAAAGTTGAAAATAAGTTGTTATTAGTTGTTAATTGTAAACAAGTAATATAAAAAAATTTTTCAAGTCAATTCCTACTTATCAGCGTCAGCGATCTACACGCTTCGTCACTGACGGTATTGATTCCTAAATTTATATCCTGCTAAATATCTTATATAAGAGAAATTTTTTTCTCCCGTATAAAACTAAAATTAATTAATTAAATTTAATTAATGAATTAATATTTGAAAAACTGTACTAACATCAAGTGTCATCTACTACAAATTTTTAAAAATGTATTTGAACTTGAGTGGATGAATAAAAATATTTTATTAACGATTGAAAATTTGAACAAGATATATAAATAAATATATATAGGGAGAGTGTGAACTAATAGTAGGAATTGAATAAAGATGGAAGGTTTTCAAAACACGATGAAGAAAAAACTCAGTTTCGCGCCAATCAAAGTAAACACGGAAACCCCAGAGGGCACAACGATCAACTTGGCGAGGTAAAAGACATTCCCATAGCTGCCTATAAGTGGGATTGGTTTTCGTGCTGCCAGCACCTATCAAGCGTTCGGTTGATAATGTAACCTTTTTATTTTCAAATCAGACTCGAAAATAGTTTTTTGTGTTGTCAAGAAGTAAAATATAATTTTGTTCAATTATTTATCAATTAATTTACTAGCTTTTAACAAATATATCAGCAAATGCAATGGTAAGGATATGATTCTTTTTTAAATTTGACAGAATTATAGATTTTGAAAGCTTTTTCTTGCTTTATCCCTTTCAGTCCTAGTGATGCCATTTGGAATTATTATTTTTATTATTTTTTGTTCGGCTTCTAAACCTGCCTCTGATACCAAATGGGCATCTAAATTCTTCGCATTTTTCTCTTTTCAAATAGTCTTTAATCTTACCAATAAATGGTTGCACTATCGATTTTATCTATTCAAAAATTGCCTTTTGAACTTCACTTCATTCAGCAAAAAAGACAAAATAAAAATTAATTTTAACGTAATTTAAATAATATTACAGATACAATTTCATTCTCATTATTTTTAAATATGTTGAAATATTTTATTTCAGTTGTTTTTTAAAAAGTTATTGAAAAAATTTATTTTATGTTACATTTTCTTTGTGGGGGTGAATTCTTTCTTATTTCTTTTCTTTTTGAACTTTTATCTTAGACCCAAAATGAGTACATTTCCAAATTTCAGAATGAATAATTATATGCTTCGGATTGAAAAGGTTAATAAGACTTTGTCTAAATAGGGTAGCTAATCTTAGAAGATCAATGAAGCACAAATTTTTCAGATATTAATTTTTCAGTAATTTTCTAGTTTATTTCAGTACATGTAATGTTAGTATACAAAATATTACTGAATAAACGCGACTTGGGCATTAATGGATTAAATATGAATCTTAGAGACTTGGCAGAACAATAGCATATAAAAAATTATTGTTCCTGATTTGGGGTAATTCATTATTAAACTTTGGATCATGGGTGATCAAATCATGTTTGCTCATTAGCGTAATTAATTTATTTATAACCTGTTTGCGCTTAAAAATTAATTGATTAACCCATTATCCAATATACACTTTACTCTTTCTCTGTAAAGCTTGGGCAAATTTTAAGAGGCATTTATTTACAACCGAGAAAAGATGTTTAGAATTTCATAGGTGAGTAGTTAAATTTTTTCCGCATCTCTTTCGTGATGCGATAAAAAGTTCGATAACTAAGCTATTACTACTAATACTACAACCCTTTTGCTCTGAAGGATTTTTAGTGTTATTTTATCGAGCAGTAACTAAGTTTAAACCTTCTGAGAATTTCTCATTAAATTTCCGGTAGAAATTCTTTTTTTTCGTAATAATTTTCGCTCTTTACTGTTTTTATGAGTCCCGGAATGTTTTCCTTGTTGCTTTGAGCAATGGAGATAAAAATACGGTTTTAATAAACCGAAGAAAAAAACGTTTAACATAAACAGCGCAGACAGTAGTGTGAGATATTGAGTTTTATTCTAAGTGAATGACACAATTTTTCTAGTTCTAATGATCTGAGGTAAGATACATTATAATTTTTCAATTTCTGTCTTCTTTTTTTATTTTAGGCTACATATTATGAAACTAAATGCCCATATTAGCAAGCTGTGATATGAAATCGTAATGGTTGGTTAGAAATGATCCATATGGATATTGAAGGGAAAAAAAAGAGTTAAAATAATGCATGGGCAAACAACTTTGAAATTTCTCCAGCTTGTAAACAGTGCTGTATTTTTGGAAGATTTTGGTACAAATGAAATTCTGAAAATTGATAAATCAATCATCGTTAGCGGATCAGTGGATAATCAGCGTTATTTTAGATTTATTTCGTTTGAGCAAATATCTAGTTATTAGATTTGCAAAAGTCTTCACCGTTTCAATAGCCCCGCCTTTTGGGGAATTCCCCTGTTGGAAATTATTTAAGCTCGCCGCGCTTTTGTATTTTGCTCTTTGGTCATTGGACGTTGCGCTTATAGAACGTCGCATCGGTTCCTGGTCATAGTTCCCTAAATAATGGAAAATCATCGTAAAGATGAAGTTTTCTACTTAACCCTTCGTCGGAGGGGCTAACGTACGGCACAATCTGGGAGGGGCGGCGTATTTTTTTCCACACTCTGCTTCATAGTTCTACCCATTTTCTTAGCTTATTACATTAATCTGCTCAGGAACCATAACAGATATAAATGGTGAAAAG
>BGPR01013257.1:32004-42273 GCA_013235015.1 Araneus ventricosus
CGAAGAAAATTTATTCGGCATATGTTGAATGAATATCTCCCACGAAATGGCTACAATTTTTCGTTGATCGTAAGTTGGGCACCAGATGTATAAAACTGTTGGCAATTTTCATTGAAAGAGTTGAAAACTCCTCTCACTCTTGCTAACTTATCAGTTGTTCTGCGTGTGTCCGTCGTGTCTTTGTTTTCGAATCTGTTGTCAGCGCACAAGTTTCTGGCGTACTGAGTTCGCCGACGTTCGGGATCATGTAGGAAGAGTCGAAATTTCACAGAAAGAAATACCTCACTGGCGTACTCTGTACGCCAACCCTGTCAATTAAGGGCTAATTACAATGAAATTTATTTATTTAAAGAAAAGCACACTACAGAGAAAACTCCATTTGAAGAGTGCTATAAACAACAAACACACAAAGAACAAAAGCCACAGCGAGTAAATAAGAAAAAAATGCGTTAAGAAATAAAAGATTGAACACAAAGAATGCACAAAATCTTAACAACTTTGCAAACGCATATATAATTACAAACGAAAACTCATAATCACAAAAACATTAAAACACACTATGATTCTAATAGTCATATTTTTTTTAAAAAAATTAAAAGACCATTTTCAAAAGGCAAGGGTTAAAAAGTCAAAACACGAAAGCACCGAATCCTCTAAAAACACACCAGGAGTTCAAACGTTTAAAGACGAAAATACACACTTGAGATAAAAACAATTTACAACATTTGAGATAAAAATAAATTGCAACATGGCGCCAGAAGCAGAGTATAAAAATTAAAACCTACAAAAAACATTTTAAAAAATGGTCGAATGAATAACAACACGGAAAATGGAAGCGCATAAACATATAAAAAGTTGTAAAAAGGCAAAATAAAACACATCATATATTAAACAACTGTAAACAAGCTGAAATAAAGAACATGGTTCCAGTGAAAATTCGCCCTCTTCATTTCCTAACGTCTTTACATTTATATATAAAGTTTGACATCGGCTGCACGAAACTGCGGGGGACTACGCCACTCTATTCTTTTTACTTTTCTACGAAACTCAACACAAAACGCTACTGTTGTGTAAGTGTACTAGGAATATGGGGCAGAGCCCGCCTCTAGTTTCAACTCTGTACCATTACTAATAAATCCCATTATGACTCTGCTACCGATCGGAGTTTTTCAAATACCGATGAATAAATATCCTACTATGAACAAGTTTCTTGGACATTTGTGGTACCTGCCATAGTAATTTGTTGCCTTTGAGCTTTCTGGCGACTATATTTCTCAAGAACTGAAAAAGAAAATGGTAGATGCTTTAAAAACGGAAGAAAATGATGAGCCCTTGAAAAGAGCACCAGTTGATCTAAATGTATTCCTTAAAAAAGCTTTGAATTATTTTATTTCAACCAAGACAAGGAGATATTTTAAAATTCTTGATTTACCTGAATTCCTGATTTTCTTGAATGTACCATCAGGGTTTCTGGAAAAAGATGTGACAGAATGGAAAGAGGACGAATCCTACGAGAAAAGTAAAGCAATAGTTGATTCATTAAGAAAAGGAAATAATGTGGTAGAGCGTGGAGTGGTACTGATGGAATTATACTAAAACCTCCATACAAAAGACGAAGAGCAAAAGCAGTACCTGTTGCTGTTAGAAAATCAATTTAGAAGCAAATATCCGGATTATAAAAAATCTATTTTAGTGTCTTTAAAATTATTTTGCTGTACTTCTTTTTTGTGATTCCATAAATTGAAATCTTTTTTAGCTTCATATGTTTGTTTAATGTCTAAGAAAATCCAAAATCTTCTGATCGAAAACTGAAGTTAGTTCAAATCTAATTTTTTCTGAAATTCAGAATTTTTCAGCCGGCTCTAAAACTTGACTTAAAAATCTGAAAAAATTACAGTAATTCTTTTTGATATAGTAGATCAAAATGACAGGGTGCCCCATTGAAAATTCACAAAAAAATTTTACCCACATAAAATTGACCACCCTACTGTTGGCATGGTGAAAACAATAAAATTATTTGAAATTATTCAAAATTATATTGGATAAATCTTTCCTATAGTTTCTAGGTGATATTACATTTTTTATGTCACCTATTTTCTTAAATTTCCAGTAATTATTTACAACGGACAACAAATAATTCTCTATTACACTCACTGCATGCGATTTATTCTTAAAAACATAGAAATGGCATTATTCGAAGCAAACCCGCCAAGAAAGTAAATAATTTATTAACAGAATTCTGCACATTTTTTTATTAATTAAGAAGTTACAAATTTCTAATAATAAATCTTAATATCTCTTACTTTGAGTGGAGTCTTTTTAAAAAGCTAAATTCTAAAGTAAAATTTCCGTAACGAAAGAGAGACAATAAACATAAATAAATTTTCAATTATGTCACACAAGAGACTTGCGTAACATGCTAAAAATTTATGAAGAAGAATGGATATTGCTGCTAAATGTCGCTAAGAAAATTAATTTACAAATGCAGATAATAATGTCTTTTTTTATTATTTTCGGCCATGGTAAGCAGAAAACGCTATGGAATTGTTCAAAAATAACTAATGTCTTATTTTAGAGATAAAGGGTAACAACAGAAGTTACAAAAAAATTTTACTTAGACTTAAAAAAGAAACTTCGAGAAACAAAAGCGTCACGCGATTAAAGTAGTCCTACGCCTTTAACATCCGCGGCTGTTTTAAAGGACAGTCTCCCGTCATTTTTTTAAATAATTGAAATGCTGATTTCGTCGATTTTTAACTTTTTCAAAATCATCTAAATAACACTAAATACAAACCGTACAAATACATGTTTCTACTTTCAATTTAAGGTAATAATAAATTGTATAGTAAGCCAGTTGAATAGTAACTACAAGCCAGTTATTCTCATCAACGCTCCGTCAGGATTCGGCGTCACGTTCCAACCCTTAACCACTAATCATTAGTTTGGAGACGGTAACCATGCATTAGTCACTAATATGACAGTACAAAGCCACTGAATGGGAATTATATTTGGCTTGTGAGGCAAGATATATGCTAAATTGCACTCCTAACCGCCGCGCTATTTGGTAGCCCAGTTGGGCTGATATTAGATTATTAGGAATGCCATTAACTCAGAAATGCTTGATAAAAAAGTTGAACTAATTGTGCTTGTTTTACTAATTTTGTTAACTATTACATATTGAACGTGTTCTTAATAGTATATACTAGGATTATTTACTAAATTTTTTTCTAATCAAATCAAAGCGATGTATTTTCGTAACTTTCGAAAAATTCTAAATCTAGAAGTTATTAGTTTTCACCATGAAGTATTTGAAATGCAACATGTACATGTTAAGCGGATTTAACCAATACATTTAAAAATTAAATACTTCGAGCCATTAGTTTTAGAATCATTTTAAAGATATATTTTGTATCTATCGAATATTGAACGCGTAAAACGCTAAAAAAATCAGACTGTATGATTAACAAACTTGTTTCACAAAGGTTTTTGCATTTGTTGCAAACCTTCAAACAAAGATACTATTACTCAAATCCCAAAGTTTTAGAATATCTGAATCTTAAAAGTCGTTGTTGGATAAATTAAAATCTTATTTCATTTAGGCTACTGAACGATTCACTTATATATAAATTATAACAAAGATTTTACTTACAGACTCAATTTTATAAATTATTACAGAGATTTTACTAACAAATTCAATTATATCGATTATAACAGAGACATTACTAACTGATTTAATTATATAAATTGTAACGGAGATTTTGCTAACACTATTCAATTATATAAATTATAACAGATTTTACTAGCTGACTCAATTATATAAATTATAATAGATTATATGCATAATGTATATAATCTATACTGTATATATATTTTGCTCGGATACTAAAAAACCCATTACAACTACACTATTCATTAAAAGCAGAAACTCATTACGAAAGCAAATCTTACACACAGAAAAATTTATTATTTCTCACTTTTGATAAATCATTAGAAAACTTTTGAATTAGGTTCACCAATGTGTGCTTGATTCTTAATATAATTACTTCAAATGTAACATCTAAGCTCGTAAAAATTGATTTGGTAACAAAGTATCCGATATTGGTAACAATTTTTCTCTCTAAGTCAGGCTAAGTCTTATGAACCCACAAAACATTTTTGGAACTTTCCAGGTCCTCAGCTTACTTTTTTAAATCCTGTATTTAGTTATTTGGAAATATTTCGAAAAACAAGACCATTATCAATAAAATTAATAGCTCTCACTTGGTCGGGATTTTAGAATTCCTGTATCAAGCAATAACTGAGTTTAAACCTTTTGAGAATCCATCATTAAATTTACGATGGATTATTTTTGTTCAAATTTTTGGTTCTTTAGTTTTCATGAGTCCCTTAATGCTTTTCTGCTGCCTTTCACAATAAAGATAAACTTATTTTTATTCTAAAGAAAAATATTTGCAATGTGCAACATAAAAGGGAGAACGATAATTATTGTTAGATTTGGAATTTTATTCTAAACAAACGACATGATATCTCTTGGTTTATTGATCTAAGCCTGGATACTTTAAGTAGTTGCATTTAGTGTAGTTTATTTTTATTCCTTTATTAACAAAGTGAAACTAAATTGTCGTGATAGTAAATTGAGAGGAGAAATTGCAGTGCTTAAGTTAAAATGATTCAGATGGATATTATGATAAAGGCATTAAAAATAATGCAAAGAAACTTTTAAAAATGACGGGTGGCTGTCTTTTTCAAACAGCCGCTTATGTTAAAGGCGTAGACTACTTTAGTCGCGTGACTCTTTTGTTTCTCGAAGTTACTCGCGATACTCTTATTTCTCGAAGTTACTCGTGATTTTCTTTTGTTTTCGAAGTTGCTTTCAATTCTCTTTTGTTTCTCGGAGTTACTCTCAATTCTCATTTGTTTCTCGGAGTTACTCTCAATTCTCTTTTGTTTTCAAATAAATTTTCTCAATTTTCAACTCAATCCTAAAATCTCGCTCGCGAAAACCTGACGAGCGAGAGCGTAAGCCAATTGTGCGCGCGCACCTCATGAGTGTGACGTCACCAATTCATGCGTATTTTTACCGAACTTTGCGACTCAGTAGTCGTTGAACTACAATTTCGATTTTCAGTTTTTTTATAACTACTATTACTACCCTTTATCTCCAAAGTAAGACATTATTTATGTTTTTAATATATGTAGTTACCGAGATATTGAGAATCTCTCATACAATGTTTCTTGTGGCGTTTTGGAGTGCGAATCAAATTCCTTCATGAGACCCCAATGGGAGGAACGTAGTCCTACGTTAAAATGAAATATTTTATTTTTGGAAGACAGCGATTATTTTGAAATTCTTAAATGGATACACAACTGCCGTTTTAAAACAAATTTAACTCATTTTATGTAAATTTCAAAAGATTTCTTTTGAAAGTGCGAAGACATTGCAGTTAGCGATAGTTAGTTTTTTTTTTTCTTTCTGAATAAAATCTCAAGAATTGAAACACTTATAAAATGCATAATTTGTCTCTTAATATTTAAACACTCGGCTCCTATTGCAAGAGTAAGAAATCTCTATGGGCGAAGTAAATGGTTTCTGCAGTTTTGGAAATGTATCCTTCTTAGAACCAATAATTTGTATTTTAAACTATTGATAAATGCGAGAAAGATATTTCCCTATTAAAATATATAGGAGATATTGGACAAAAGTAATTTTCTTTTCACACTTTAGATAGATATATATATATTTATGACACAACTCTATCTATCGATCGATGACCTCGTTTTGCTTTGATGATCTCACGATAGTCTGCTTTTTATCATTATTGGCTCTGATGGCTTTGTTCAATATTTGATAATTTAATCAATAAAAGAATAACTAAAAAATCATCCGTCATGGTGTCACGGGTGCAAATTGCCTCTTTATTCGAGAGATTTCCCGTCAAATTTGACGTGTTTAAATAGATATATATGCGAGAGAAATGTTTAACACGGATTGAAAATAAATAAAATAAACATATGTTTTATGACAGGAAATTTTTTTTATTTACATATTTCTTTATTCAATTAACTCTTTTTGAACAACATTACGTGTGAAGTATTTTTCGTTGTTTAACAATTTTCCTTGTACTTCAGATGTCTTTGTGTAAATTTTAACGTTGACAAAAAATATCATCACGATTGCAATAAATAATGAAATACATCGTGGCGTCCAAACTATATCACGCGCATGAGATACCACTGACGTGATTTTTTTACTTTCTATTAAAAAAGGAAATTAATTTGAAATATATGATTAATATAATTTAAAATTTCTCGAGAACTATTGGTCATAGAGAGATAAATTTTATATCAATCGGTAGAAAATATCATTTCACTATTTTAGAGCTATGTTATTTGAAATTAGAACGACAATTACATTTTTAAATTTAAAATGACTGAAATTTAGGTGCTCTAACAATAAAATAATGCTGTTTAACGTCTCGCAGTGCTATGGTACGAATTTATTGTTGGTGACGTCAGAGCGCTACCGGATCCGAGAGAGACAGATCTGGGCTATAATACTAGTAATATGCCTCCGATCTCATATATTCTATTTTTTGATTAAGTTGTTTAGGAAGAATTTGAGATAATAAGTCGAATTTTTGAAAACAAACTTTTTTGAAATTTTGCAGTAACTTCATATTAAAATGTTTATTACATTCATAAACATGTCCTTTCAAGAAAGAAACATATCCTACATTGGAAGAAGTAAAGAAACCATCTTGATTCATTTACCTTTTGACTCAGGAAACCTCACAACGTCGTCAAGACGAATTTCTTTAAGGAAAGAGTGTACTTTTTCTAAAGTTACATTTTAGTATATTTGTGGATCATCAGAATTTTTATGTGCAGAAATTAAATTAAGAGAAAAACTGGTGAAGAAAGAATTCATCGTATCGGAAAGTCATTTAGTTACTAAGGGGCCGTTCAAATATTATGTAAGCATGTTTTTGGTATTTTTTGACCCCCCCTCCCCCCTTGTCAGCAAAAATAAGCAAATAGCAAACCCCCCTCTTATAATTACGTAAGCAAACTGCAACCCCCCCCCACACCCCCGTTCTTTTTTTTTTTACAAAAGGTATAACAGTTATAATGTAATTTTAAAAATTTTAGGATATAATTCAAATAAAAAACTCTTAACTCGGCTTAACATGAGAAAAAAAAATTAAGTTTAATTTCCTTACAATTTCAAGTTTAAGCTTACAAAAATCAAGTTTAATTTTCTTTTGCCAAATTTAACTTTTTTTTTAAATTTAATTTTTTGAAATTAAATTATTTGTGCAAGTTACAAGAGATTTTCGGAAATAAAGTGATTTTAATGTCTTACGTAAGCATCACTCATACTCCCCCTCCCCCCTTGTCAGCAAAAATAAGCAAATCGCAAACCCCTCCCTAAGTGGTGCTTACGTAATATTTGAACGGCCCCTAAGAGAATGATCCAGTTTAAAAAAGTCTACGAATTTCCACACTGTTTTATTTATTTTTGAAGTGTTTTACTGTACATCTAGAACTTACCGAGTTTTTTGGATTTTTTAATTAATGGTAACCTGAAAAAAATAAAGGGAACAGATGGATTCCGATGCTCATCATAAAAACCTTTTTAGCATTAAATGTTTGCAACATTTTGTTGTCAAAATATTGGAGTAAAGATAGCCTTCAAAAGACAGGAGTAAAGATAGGACAAGAAATTTTGACAAAGAAAATGTTGATTTATTAAGTACATTATTAAAGATTTCAGGTGGAATTATATGCAATGTTGATTTATATGTTTAACATAATGTTTTGAATGTTCACGAGGACTACAAAGTAAATCTTTAACATTAAAATTATAAACAAAGTTGAAAATCATTTGTATTTTTAAAAAAAAAATTGTCAAAACAAATCCATGATTTTTTTTACAAAATCATAAATTTTTAACGCATTAAGCTCATTTGAATATAAACGTATTTCAATTATAGCGCCATCGTATCCTTCAGTTTTGCTTCTGAAGGAATATAGAATTGAGATTTGAATCCTCCGAATGTCCGCGTAATATCTTGGCATCAAATTTATTCTAATTAATACTCCAGACCAGAGGCGGCTCGTCAGCTCAGAAACAAGCAGTGATGCAAAAGTTTTAAAGACGTAAGTTGTAGGAAATTTTGTGCTGACTATTTTGGTATATATATTGATGATTTACTAAAAATTGATAGTTTTTCTGTTATAAGCAAAAAAACTAGAGACAACTTTTTTATGTTTTTGGCTATAACTAAAATTCCAGCAAAAAATTATTGGTGGCAAACCTCAGAATCAGCACCTGAAAAGCATAAAGAAGCAAAAAATACTAAACGGCTGAACTACTGAGAAAAAGCGAAAAAGACCCAAATGAGGAAGTCGCGCCAAATGAGAGCTTAAAAAAATTCAGCTCAAATGAATGCAATTTCAAGCGGAGAAAGGGTTGCTTTTCTCTCGCTTTGCGATGCTCTTTGCGTTGATATCGGATCCATAGGAGGGTCAAAACTTGATGCAACTCTGTTCTGCCTCTCTCTTAAATTTTGATTGATTTTCCGTCTTCTTTTTATATTTTTTTATAAATTTTGCCATTTTCGTTGATCACTGAATTCTCATAGTGGAAATGTATGCCAATTAGAATAAAAACGAAAATACCATCCTTTTAAAGATTTTTAAAAGGTTTAAGAGTTTGGGGTGGAATCTTATCGGCCATCTTTTCCTTCATTTTGTAAAAGTGAGTAAGTTAGCTCCCACTCCGATGTCCAATTGAGAGATACACTACTTTGTAGAGCATAAGTGGGTTTTATTGAAAAACGAAAAGTTCTCAATTCATCTCCAGTGAAAAAGGTACTCTTAAGACAAATTGCTCAATTGGCCTTGAAGGAGAGAGGTGTAATATATAGAGAGAGTTTTAGTGATTTCTCACGTGAGCTCCAACGCAATCTGTACATTCTGTAAGCGAGTTTTCACGTCTCTTCTAGACAGAGAGGTAATTTTACGACTCAGATCTCGTCAAGAAGAGAGGCTCACAAATTTTGAGTTTTTAAGACATGTATCTGTTGCTTGTTTGGCTAAGCAGAGAATACTGAGATTCTGCAAAATATTGTCGATTCTGCAAATATATCGAAAATAAAAGATGTTGGCCTAATAAATGTGTCTCTTTTCAATCAAGAAGTACGGAATTTCTTATAAGCTGTATTGCATATGTCATTGGTCCAGAGTAGAGGTCTCTTATCTCCTCATAGTTTCTGTAATATACTAGGTGCAAAGGCATTACTACGGCGCATGCAGAACGCATCCTCAATAACTATATTTTTATTTTCATCATTATTTAATTAATTTCTTTTCTCCTATATTAATTAATTTTAACTGAAAAAGTCTTGGTACTGCAATTGTTCTTTCTGGGCATTTTGTCCAGTTCACTCCCACTCCCTCCAGAAGCTCTCTGATTGGTCAAGTGAAACATAAGCCTCTGTGTACATAAGCAGTTGCTCTTCCCAACTCTTGCCAGATCAGACTTTGCATTAAATCCAACGGAATTCATGAAATTAGAAATTGTCAAATTAAAACCATAATAGATGACACCACTTGCATAAACTGTAATGAGACCGGGCACCTCGCCTCGTGGCGTGGTGCCCAAAATTTCAAACAAATTAAATCCAATTAAGCCCTTAAATATGCCCCAAAACTTAAAACCAACCTTAGACAGCCCGAAAAAATTAATCCCTTCCCGAAGATTAACCCGAAGATTTCACCGACTTCGAGAGGGACTTTAATGCCTTAAAAATCATTAACGACGCAATTAACAGATTCCCCAACTTAATTGAAATAAGCGAAAAGATAAAAGTAGTCAAACCCGACTTGGAAATAGTTAATTCACCTTTCAACTTTGTGTAAATTCACCTTAAAACCACTCCTTAGCTTACTCCACCTCTCACATCCTGCACTGTGCTCCAGCATCGCCCTGATTGGTACGCCAGCAAGCGTTACAGGCAACCAGCACATAAATTTCTATCTTTTGCCTGCACTTCTCAGCTATGACTACGACACTTCTCTCATCGCTGCACACTTTGCTACGAACTCTACAGTTGACGTCAATCTACAGCAAAGTCATGTCCTCGGCAGGATGTTCTTACCGGAGATAGTCCCCTCGATGGGATGGGAGATCCATCAACCATATTCTTATCCACCCCTTGCCAGACCACACTCTACTCTTGTCAAGGAAGTATCTACTCTCCCTCA
>BGPR01013258.1:0-42272 GCA_013235015.1 Araneus ventricosus
TATTCTACTAGCAAAACGTAGTTATTAGCGAAAATCGCTCTCTCTCTTTGACTTCAAATCATATTCTCAACTGAAAATTTAAAAAATTAATGAAATCAAGAAAACAGTTTTAAATAAATCGTAGATGAACTATCTATTAGTGCAATCTATTTTCTCCTCGTAGAGCCTAGCTCTGTGTGGGTTGAAGTGGGTTGTCGGGGTTTCGAATCCGAGGTCGCCTCCGTATTCTATTTTTGCTATAGTTTGCAATGAGTTTGACGCGGCAAGCTTGTGACAAGTTTGACGCGGCAAGCTTGTGACAAGTTTGACGCGTGTTGACTAACTTGTTTAAACAACTCGTTTGCGTTAACTTGTTTCAAGCTTACACTCTTGCCGTGTCAAACTTGTTGCAAGCTTGCTGATTTGCAGAGTAAGATTGCTGCAACTTTGCTGCAAACTAAAATTGCTATCTGGGAATAGAGTCACTTGATTAAATCTCCATAAAGGTATAGACTGTATAAATTATTTTAACTTCTCTACGTTAGTTTCAGTCCAGATCTTTTCAATTTTTTCTTCTTTTTGTTATTAATCTAAACATAACCTGATTCACATAACGGTTTTTCTCAACAATTTCAAAAAACTCTTCTTTCGATATAATTTTCAGCCTTTGTAATGGTGTAATATGTAATGGTCTGATATTGATTTGTATATATCGGGAGTGCTCAAATATCAGTGGCGGCGATTGGGTGGCAAAAAGGGGGGGGGCAAAGAATTTTTGACACCTAAATGCACCCACTGTATGGGGGTAAACAGCAAAATTTAAGAAGTTAGTCACAAAATTGGTTAGCTTTCCGGGACACTATTTTTTTTATAATTCCTAGTTTTATGCAGCTAAAATCAAATACAAATTTAATTTTTACCGCAAAATGTGGGGGCGACTGCCCCCCTTGTCGCCGCCGCTGTCAAATATTGTCATACTTTATTATAATGTTGTTCATCCTTCCATTTCCACTCGTTGATAAATCTATCTTCCACATAAGAAATTACATTATTACCTCCATTATCATCCTGTTCATAGGATAGCTCTCTACACCTTTTGCGAAATAGCGCGGCAACATTATTACATACGCTATCGTTTTCCTCATTCTCACTTATTATTGGAGCTTTTTTGTTTGAAATTTACTAATAAGGTTACTGCCCTTTCTGTCACTTTCCATTTTGATATCTCTGCAAAGATAATACTTAATAACAACTAATAAATTTTTCTTATTATAATTTCTACTGACTAATTTATTTTACTTGCTTAAAACTGATATGCTTTTATTTTTAAAAAATGCTCTTCTCTATGTATAAAAAAGTATAATATTGCGCTTATTACACTATTTTATTATTTCAGATACTAAAATCAGCCGAAATGCATAACACGTCATTCTCATTTTACACATAAATGATACTGGATGTGCATAGATACTGGATGCATAGCACGTCATTCCAGCGCAAGAGATTAAACTTCATATCATTTCGAAGCCCAAACCTATCCAGCCATCCATTGCTGGCAGAAAAAAATTTCGATTTCTGAAGCATCTGTAGTTTCCTTTGCCTTATATTGAAGTATCACTAGCAAGGATTTTCTTCTGCTTCCTTGTACTTCTAAACCAAATAATTTTGTGTACGTCAGTAAACAGTCCCTGAAGCATCGTTTGACAACACGTAAATAAAATTTTGAATATTCTCTAAAAATCACGTTTTTTTATTTCATGATTTTGTTTATTTGAATTCTCCTGCAACTGAAAGATTCAACTAATTTTCTTGCCGATCCCCGTTATCACATTCATGCCAAATTCATGATTCTTCACTAGTGATGCAAACTTGTGGGAGGTGTAGGGAGCACAAAGACGATTCGGAATCACTTAGTATTTTGGATCGGAAATCCCTTCTTCGTGCGATGGAGGGTGTTGTGTGAGAACTGGACTGCACACGAGCAGCCCCAAACCATTTTCGCTATAAATTCTTGGGTTTATCATTATTGGAGACCATCTCATAGAACTTTATCTCATGCGTTCTCTTCTGGGCGGTAGGGAATACTTAAGCTTTCTACAGCAAGTTCTGTCGAAACATTTCGAAGTAGAACATGTTCCTTCAGTCCCTACGCCGCGCCGCTCAATGTGGTTCCAGCTTGATGAGGCTTCCCGAAACAGCTCAAGATTCTTTACAGTGTTGCTATGATACCTTCACAATAATGTGCAGCATTCAGAATATCGAACAGCATCTCAAAAATATCGTACAATAACTTTGTGCTAATAGGGTCCGTTCATTCACCAATGAAGTCCAACAACATCGAAATGTAATATTTGGATCGCATGCTTATCCAGTTCATTGGCTTGCTCGATATTCGGAGATATCATGCGGGTGTGCAGAGCTTGCAAGAACGAAGGCTGCCAACACAGAAGGCGGCCGCTCTCGTCAACTTCCTTCCTCAAATTCTTAAAAATTACCAAAGCATTTCTAAACTGCAGGAAATTATTCAGAGAATTCTATTTGCTTCAAATTTAGTTGTATTCAAGTAAAATCTCAGAGTCCGAAGAAGCAAAGGATTAAATCATTTTTACACTCCTGCCGTTTTCGGGAAATTAGATTTATGTTAAGAAAGTCGGAAGAGGGGCTAGCATCCTCTTGATGCTGTATGGTGATCGCTATATTTAGGCGAGGGATGGCAAAGAACATGATCATGAATGACCACTTGTTGTTTTTTGAAGCTGCATTTTACTGTCTTAAAACTAATAGTAAAGATGATCAAAGTCGTCAAAATCGGGCTCGCTCAGTTCCTACTGCAAAAAATAATAAAAAGTCACTAAAATTTAACAGGGGGATAAATGAATTTTGAGTACCAAACTGACATGTGTGAAAAAGGCAACTCCCTCACGCCTTTTCACAGATTTATGTGTTTGGGGGATGGAGATGGTATTAGATAATGATTATGTTATTGTAGAAATGGTAAAGCAATGACTGGATAACAGAACTATGTATATGAGAGTATGCATAGAGATATACTATTGAACAGAATGGCTTGAAACCTTATTGGGTGGATTTTTGCTATTTCCGAGTTCCATAGAAAATGATTGGGGAAAAAGAGGCATTCCTGTTTTGAGTCAGCAGAGGGACATAGGGAGAAATACTACTACTTCGGTACAGTCTAAAAGGAGTTAATTTCGAAGATGGCGAGTTCAAACTATTATTTTTCTATTTTTGCACCGATTTTGCTGCATTTCGCTATTTTATTGTGTTCGCTATTGTTACTTTGCACAAGAAACCAAATGCAGTTATTCTGTATTAAATACATAATCATGACAAAAAGAGAAGAGAGAGAGAGTGATAGCTGAAATTTTGTAAATACACCCAAGTTAAAATCACCAGTAGATTTTGACGTTAAAATAAAAGAAATAATAGTTTTAATAACAGAAATAAGAATGACTTCAGAGATATAAAAACTAAAGTTTCAGTAAATTCTTTACCGGGCAATGTGCCCAGTTTTAAGTTTATTTGTTCAATTTTGATATGGGATGATATCCCTAGAAATATTAATGCCGCTATTAGCTCCTAAGTCAACAACTAGGTTAGCTCCTAAATCAACAACTAATGAATTCATCCAGATACTCGATAAAATTATCAATTTCCAAAATTCATCTAGATCTGATGCGGCCTTTAACAAATATGTTAATGATGATGCAGCATTAGCAACTAATCTTGATATTAACGTAGAATTTCCCTAGAAAAGGCATAGAAAGTTCATCTTTTTTTTTTTATCATGGATGCACTGATAAAGAGACCGAAGACCCAAAATTATTATTAAAAATTCAATTTTACTTAATAATTGTGGATACTGCTTAGAATTCCATTCAAGAAAGTTTTGACTCCTTAAATGAATGCAACGCATTATTTAAATTTCTAATTGAATTTAGGAATATCTCCGAAGATGACTTAAAAATTCCTGTTCAGATTTTGATATTTCCGTACAAGTTTCTATTGGAGATTCAATATCTAATGATATTGATGATTGATCCGATGACTTGTATAATTAACTATCAGTAATAAAATCATTAATGATAATATTACTGATCCGTTAAAAACTTGAAATTTATTGAAGCAAATAATTTAATTTCATCATTTTCCAACTTTTCTGTAATATTTTTCTTATTTTAATTTATTCTTAAAAATATATTCAACTGTGCTAGTCACAATCGCAACAGGATAAAAGAAGTTTCTCTAAAGTAAAAAAAATTTAATCTCACTTAAAATCGTTGATGTGCCAACAGTGATTGAATAACTTGTGTTCAATTGCAATAGAGAAAGATTTGTCAAAAGAGAAATTTACTTAGAAGGCATTATTGACAAACTTGTAAGTAAAAAAAGCAAGAAAAGTGCAATTTTAATTTAATATTTTTTAATATTTTATTTAGTGGGAAAATCATGAAACATGTAATACTTGATAATAAACTTTACTTTTTAAATTGTTTCACTATATAAGCATATTTATATTTTGTTATCTTATAAATATCTTTAACAGGTGTGATGTGAAGAAATAGAGTTTTGATAAATTTTGTATTTGCGAGAACATAAAGTGACGACTTTTTCAAGAAAATTAAGTCTGTAATCGGCACTCATTTTACATTTGGAATTTTACTGATCAATTAATTGAACTTGTAGCTGATTCTTTCAAATTCTTAAATTAAGTTTTCTTCTAACTACGAAGACATTTCCTTTAATTTATTTTGCACTAAAGAAATTGCGTAAATTTTTAGGTTTAAATAAACTGGTTTTGAAAACGATTGAAGGTATTATAGAGTGAGGGGGGCGGTTGAAATTAAATGGCTCGATAGCGGCTTTGTCTCTATAAACGGGCCTGGCTCTGACTTCTAGTTCTGGGGTCACATGAAAGCAAAAGTCTATCAAATTCCCGTTAATTACGTTGCAGACCTTGTACAGGATTGTCGCACTGGTGCTAAATTACTCTGTATACGCTGGTCGCCGTACAACGTGCTTGGATATTGCTCAGAGATTAAAGGGCTATGCTTGAGGTGAAAATGCCTTTTTGCTCTGCGTTTAACAACCATTATCGATGGTATAGAGGATGAAGCTCACTTTTCTTTCCACATTGGGAAAAGGAGGATAAATTGCGATTAGAGATCTGGTGTTGTTTTTAAATGTATATACAATTTGTTACTTTATCTTAATGAAAGGCATAAGAACAAGGAGACGAAAGGAATGAGTTAACCGAAGTAGATCAGGCTGCCACCTCTGACGTTTGGAGACCTTCGAGTATCTCTTCTTAGGGGTTATTTTAATATATGTGTATGGGTAAAAATTCGGTGCTAAACAAAACTGGCCGTTGAGAGGAGTAGCCTCTTCGAGGGATTTTGCTGTTACTATGCAAGCAGAAATACTCCGCACATATGGATGAGTTTTCTGTTTTGTTTATTTGCGGTAAAGTAGGACTTCCGCCTTACCCATCAACTTCCAGTGATAATGTTAAGTCAATGGAAATCTTCAAAATTTCAACACTCTGTTTGAAAATATTAATTAATGTTTGAAAAATATTAAAATTTCATGTTCCTATTGTTGAAGCTCTCAATATTTACTTAAATTAAGATCCTAATTTTGTGGAAAGGATGCTATAATTATTCTTTATCGCTCTTTTTGACGCTTTCTATAATCAAGAAAGAACTGATTCGAACTTGTCGCTTGATATGGAATCCTGTTGAATTTGGCGATCTCTTAAATTGGAGGGTTACTGGAAAACGCAAGTGAACCCTCACCACAGAAGTTTTGTGAAAGCAATTTAAACAAATCAGAAAACTCGTCCACATGAACATCTTTAGGTTCACTCAAAGCTCAGCGCAGAATCTCAAAAACTTTCTGTCACGACAGGCCCACATAACAGCATTTTGAATTTCAATTTTGGGACGCGAAAAAAATTTGGAACGAAAATAATTCTGTTAATATTTGAATTGACAAGAAAGAGGTCGCTAGTATGGATAGGGATGCATAATCCACGATATTTTTAATAACAAATATTTTTAAATATCTGTTCTAAATAAGTGTGCTTTCAATCACACTTTTAATTTTCAAAGTCTTATTAATTGTATGTAAAGTGTTTTGAAAAAAATTTAAATAAAAAATTGCCATTTGTTTTTATTACACTTTCTGAAAAAAATTGTGTTTTTTGTTCTATATACTGTCAATAGATGCTGCCTGTAGCGAAAACTATTTATTTTTTAATTTTTCCGATCAATTAAGTTAACCACAAATGTTCCCATCAAGCAAGGAAGCCAATATCAACACAGTTCTCTATTCAGAATACCCTCTCCAGTGAATCACAAATCCGATCATTTTCCGTTCCGATCTCGGTCAACTAAGCTTCCCTGTGAATATTTGTTTTCGAACGATTATAGCGACTTTCTACAGTTATTCAAGAGCTGTAATCGAAAAGAGCTGTAATCATTCGAAAACGTATTATCACAACAAGAATAGTGACCCACAGGAAATACCAATGAAACTTCAATTGGGGACCTTGACCGCAAAAAGAAAGATCTTCTTTCTAAGCACCAAAATGGGTTTCCATGGTGCCATCTGTTGACAGAAAATAGAGCTTAAGGTGTCTATTCTGGTACCCCCGGTTGGGTTGGGAGACGTCACTTTTTCCGCACGTTAACAACGGGAAAAGTGACGTCCCCCACCCCAACCGGGGGTACCAGAATAGACCCGTAAAGCAAAAACTTAGCAAGAGTATGGACGAGTTTTCTGCTTTCTTTGACAACACTTAAGTGCCTGTCAACGGGAAGTCTGTCTGTCTGTATGTTCGAAGTCATGCGAACACTATAACTCAAAAACTTGAATAGCTAGATGGATAAAATTTGGTACACAGTTTTATCGTCATGAATGTAGGTCCGTATAAAAATTTGGGCAAATCCGTCAACGGGCTGACTGTCTGTCGGTCTGTATAATCGTATACTTGTTTTAGTCCATGGGCATGCGTATTGGTAGAAATGCCTGTGCAAAGAAGGGACACTCCGAAACCTTGTCAGTTTGCCAAACACCAATTCTGGAGGCGAGATTTTGTAAGGAAGCAAACATTTAGGGCGTCTCGTTTTACTGGCGTACTGGAAGCAATCTCTGCGCATGCGCAAACTATTCAGCGAGCAAGCTATTCTCCTGTTTTCTTCTCCGCAAGCGGAACTCGCGTTGCTATAGTTTGTTAAAAAAATAAATATTGCGAAGTTTTAATAGATACGCATCTTTTTGAATATGATTATTCACCTCAATATTTTACTATCACTATAATCTACAATGAAACCCCTTCTGATAGTAATTGCATTCTGGGTTACAATTCGTTCGAACTTTTTATCAACGCAGGAGGAAGGGGAATGACAAATGTTTGAAAAGTATACGAGAAAGTTTAGGGGAGGCCACTCCCGCTGGTTTTCAATATATTGATGTAATTTTACCAGTTTTCTAGAGAGAGGAAAAGTAATAAACTTTTTTCCATGCCAATTATTTTAACATGAATAAATATTATAAATTAATATTACAAACCATTTGTTTATTTTTCCAATTACATAAGAAAATAAAACATGAAAAAGTTATTAAATTCAGCAAGTTTTCACAACATTAAAAAAATTACATCTTTTTCAAAGAACAAAAAAAAAATTCTTTTATTGTCAGATTTTGCAATTACTTTGTAAATATTTAATAATTTCTTTGAATTAAAACCCAAATAAAAAAAATTTAATGATATATACGGAATGAGGAAAGTCATTCCACACTCAATGTTAAAAAAAAATGTTAAAATGTTACCCTAATTTAATTTAATAATTCAATTTAATAAGAAAATATTAAGTAATTAAATCTTTAAATGTAATTGATCTGAGCTAATTATCAAATATCATAATTGACTATCTTGATGGAGTAGTAAAAGATTTAACTACTTTTAAAGATTTAATTACTTTAGATTGTCGTATTAAATTATTAGATTAAATTATTTAAATTCGATAAAAGATTTAACTACTTTTAAAGAAATCTAAAGTAATTGATAAATTCTTCTTCAGAGTGGTCAAATGGATTACATTTATCCCGATAAACCCTTTCAAAACACAATTAACGTCTTAGCAGCCTCCATTTTAAACGAAAATTTGGTAAGTTCTGATATCGAAACAACACTTCTCGCTAGCGAATCGCGTTTACGCCAGGTACAGAGCTGGCGAGAAATCGGAGTCATTTTTTGAACCGAGCGAGATCCAAACCGGTTGGAAAAATGGGTACGAGAATCGCACTTGTCGTTAACGGGCGGAAAAAGTGACGTCTCCCAACCCAACTGGGGGTACAAGAATAGACCCGAAAGTCAAGGTTTTTAATGTAAGTAAACAAACCAGAAAACTAATCCATATTAAAAAGGAATTAATTTTTTAAAAAAAAATTTGTAACACTTTTTGTGCATTTAATCACCAATGATTAAATCACACCTTTTTAACAATAGTCATCACTGGTATTTATATTTTTTTGATATTGCGTAGTAAATAACAGTTCAACAAATATTCGTCATCCCTTGGTATGGCTGCGTTTTCTGTTTTGTTTACAATTAAAAACTAAAAACTGGGCTTCCGCTTTGGAGATTCCATTGACTTAGCATTACACCGGAATTACGTAGTTACCGCGTTTTAATTTAAGGAAACAAAACAGGAAACTCATCCTTAGAAAAAGTTCAAAATGCTTTGCTCTAGTGTGACATTAAGTGAACACTATCAAATCAGAGATAAGAGTTACGGTGACAGCGAAACATGATCGGAAATCAACTTCGTAGGGTTGCTATATATTATTATATAGTCATGTATGCCAGATTTGGCGAAAATTGTTTCATAACATTTTGTTAATTGTTTATTACATTTCAAAAGTGTTGCGTGTTGTCATTTCGAGTTAGCGTGATACTGGTGAAAGCTAGGTTACTAGCTTTCGCTAGTATAATATGTAAGTGAAGGATTATATACGAAACGCCGCTGCTTTTACTGTTGTTAATATTCTATTACTTATTACTGATGGATTTATAGGTAAGTAAAAAATTAATTTGCCCTTAATAGTTGTTTACTGAGAGAAATCTTTGAGAGCTTGATTATTTATTTCAATATCATAGTCGAAGTACCGACTAGCATGTGGAAATAGTTTTTAAAGCTGTAATGCGATTTTTTAATTTTCATGTGCGTGCTTGGATTTATTTTACAGTTATTTGATATTTGATTCCAAATTAATGTTCAGTAAGTGCTTTTTTTATAAAAATGTCTCATTACCCATGAGAAACATTTTTACCTTCATTCATCTGCAAACTCTTTAATAGTTTTTCAAAACTGCAGTTCATTTATGATTTAAATTCATTGCTTACTTGCTATTTAATTTATTAATGATTGCATAACTGATAAAATCTGAAACTGGCAGCTTATAGTGTATTCTGTTTCTAATAGTATTTCAAATTCATTTGAAAACAGTGATGACTATTAAAATTTAGTAGATGCTTTCACATCTAGTCCTTGTGCCTGTGTTTATTTACAAAATGTATTGATGATGCCCTGTTTGCAATGGTATTGGTTAAGAAAGTTTCTCTAGTATCTCAAACATAAATTCACCATGCTTGTAATACCTCTATATATGTCCCATTCTAAATTTTATATGACATGATACTGATTTTGTATTAGTTAATTTTCTGTTTTATACTTGTAAAATAATATAGTTGCTGATTTGTAGAATGAGAAACCTATGTATTAGTAGTTTGAAATTAAAAATGAAGTTGTCCAAAACATGATGAATTAGGATTATATAATTATACGTTACAATTTGTTAATTCTTGGTCATCAAAAAGAAGATAAAGGTATTTATATTTTAAATGTTATAAAGCAAAGATGATTGTAACCTAGTATCTGAATCTTTTCACCCGAGTATTAAAAGCATTTTTAAATAAATAGTAAAATATCTCTCTGAAATTTTGTTAAAAGCTTAGAATGATTTTGGTACCTATAACTGTTAAACTTTTTTGAATAACACTATAGGTTGTTTTTAGTCGCGATTTATATTTGACATTTGTAAACAAGTTAAAATAATGCAAATTGATATATATATAACGTCCTGTGATGGTGTAACCCTTCAAATTATTGAGAGTAATTGAAATTGATTTCGTTGTTGTGCAAGGGAATAATAGCATAGCAAAGATAAATGGTGCCTGGGTAGGGTTACCATACATCCGTATTTCAAGCTCGCCTGCGGATTAATGTCTGGATTTGCTCCAGTGAATGCGGTGAGAGATGAATTTGGTTGCAATAGAGAAGATCTGACATATTCAAAAAAGCTGACATGATTCTGCCAATAAACGAAAATTCATCGTTTACACTATTTAATCTATTGTTCATGAGAAAGTGGTTGAGCATCCTTTTTCAGGCTCCATTTGAAACTGAAGATTAAAAATTTTGACAGTTTTGTTTTAATTCTGTTTTTCATTAATATAGTTTTGAATTACCAAACATTAATAAAAATTGTATCTTTTTTGCATTCTGACGTCTTAACTTTTTTCCCTTTCTCAAACTCTATGCTATGAAAGAGGGTCATTGGTAGGCACTTTTTAGAATTTTATACTACACTTTGATCTCTACCCCCCTTCGGTGTGTCCAGATTTCAGCCAAAAAAAAAAAAAGTATGGTAACCCTATGCCTGGGACATAGTATTTATTTATTGTTATTTTCCCCCCTTTCTCATTATACTATGCTTTTAAAAAAAATCAAATAAGCACACTAACATTTTGAATTTGTGATGCTGTGCAAGGCTGGTACTTGGGATTGATGTAAACTGTACTTTTCCTCCTATTCTTATGCATCTTTAGGCCTAAGATTCTTGAATTTGTATTTAATGTTTATATAGTTGTCACATTTTTTTACGATTTGGATAATAAGTATCATCATGTAATATAGAAACTTATTCTATTTTATATTTTTGAATTATAAAAGCCTTATTTACTTGTCTAGCACAAGATTATTTTATGATAGGAGTAAGTTTTGTTAGGTCAAATATTAGCAGTCATTAAAGAACTGTTTCAAATTCCAGAAACTTTTGCATTCTTCCTGAAATGATTTATTCTTAATAAATAGTATATTGATCTTGAGTGTATTTGGATCTCAGTCAAATTGAAATTTGGGAAAAAGTTGCTTTTATGTGTTTTGTATTTACTACCTGCTTCTGGTATTGACAGGTATACTAAGTTTTTTTTATCTTTTTGGCTCTTTTGAGAATATTTTTATCTGTAGTGATTTTAACTTGTTTATTAACAATAATTTCAATGATTCTTATTGTCTGTGCCCGACTCTTAGGGAATTGTTAAACTTTATGCCTCTTTTTAATCTGAAACAGATAAATAAGATTCTAAATCATATTGACAAATATCTTGGCTTGATTTTAACTAATATTGTCTCGTGCAATGACGAATCCAGGGGGTGGCTGTCGGGCTGCAGCCCCCCCCCCAAACTAAACCAGAATTCTTGATTTTATTTAAAATCACTACAGCTGTTTGTTCTTAATTTCCATTGTTTTTAAAAATAATAAAAACATGATAACATTGCTTTCTGGCTTGACAGGCTCGAAACTTTTCCTACTTTTCTAGTCATTGCGCTTGTAGCGTTGAAGCAGTCAAAAATATTTTTTGTTTAGTTATTTCATTGTATTTTTTATTAACTTATCAAAATGACCTCCGCCCCCCCCCCCCGACCCGAATTCTGCATTCGCCACTGTACTCGTGTGATATTGCAATTTGACACAGTGATCACCCTCTACTTATTGAGGATTGTCATCATTCTGCACTCTCTATTTTTATGCAATTTGTAATAAGGGTACGGTAAACTTTTACTCTACAGTGTCCACTTGCTTCTCGCCAATTTTTCTTGGCGCAATTTCATTTGCTGTTGCCCAAACACTGTTTTGGATGCACAGTGTCCTTTTCATTGCTCTACTGCGCATGCTTCATTTGAAAAGGAGAGATTGAGCATGCAATGCCTTCGGCATTTCAAGCGTGTACCGGGGAATTTTTTTTAACTTAAAAAAATATCAGCGGCTTTGCTTTCTGCAAAGCGGGATGCTAGTAGCTTTGCTTATTTATTGAGAAGTGAAAACACAGAATAACATACACAGTTCTGAACCTAAAGTGAATGAAAATGTTCAAAAACGAGAAAAGTGTAGTTAAAACTTCACATGCCTATTTTAATTGCCCAATTGCTGTTTACACTTAGGACACTGGTATCCTCTTGCTATCAATCCCTGATCCACACACCACTGGAAAACAACTTTAGCTTCCGCTGTCTTAGGCTGATGGTAGGTCGAAAGGGGACCAATGCCATAATCAACAACAGCTGTACAAAGTGCATGTAACGAAATGTTAAAATCAGACAAAAATCAAACCGACAAAACAAATTCGATTGAATCGACCAATCACATGAGACAGATGAATGGAACAAACCAATCAAAACGAATTGTAATATTGCGCCATGTGCAAAACACTGATGAAAAGATCATTTTCCGCGCATGCGCACATCTTACTTGTTAAAATCATCATTGTGCAACCAAAAAAAATGTTCTCTCCTCTCCATTCTTGGTGGCAAAGAATTGGCGACCCTAAGAGGAACAAAGTAAGTGGGCACCGTAGAGTAAAATTTAACCAAGAGTAATGACCATGTTTTAAAATATGATTTTAAAAGCCGACTTTCTATCATTATGGTACTCGATCAGTGAGATCGATTGGAGTTTTTTACTTAGTTTTGGCGACGTAAATGATTCAGTTTATAATTGTTTAGATGAGGTATTTGCCTGGACTATTCCTTTAAAAAGAGCTATTGCTAAGAAATTTCCTTTCTGGTATTCACTTGAAACCAGGAGATTGTTGAGAAGGAAGGAAATAGTTGGTCGCTTACTTCTAAGACATAGAAATCCAGTTTTTGTTGATGACTTTAGGTCTTTATGTACTGGTGTTAAATATGGTATCAAAAGGGATTATGGCAATTATTTACATCTCATTGAGAGAGATTTAATTTCTGTACCAAAAAAGTTTTGGTCACATTTTAAAAAGGAAAAAAATAATAACCATTTGCCTGGCAAATTATACTATAACGATAAATGTTTTATCAATGACATTGATATAGCTAATGCATATGCTGATTACTTTTGTTCGGTATTTAAGCCTAGTACTGAATATGACAGTAATGATGCCACGAGTTCAACGGCTTCGGCAATTTCGTTGAGATTGACACTGTCACCTATGACGATGTGGTTCTGGCTATTAAGGAGTTGAAATCTACTTCAACTATTGGTATTAGTATATTATTAATGACTGTGCTGAGTTTCTGGTGTATCCCTTTCTTGCATTGTTTAACCTCTCTTTGAAAACAAATACATTTCCCCATGCCTGGAAGTTGACTAAAATCATTCCGGTATTTAAAAAAGGTAATGCTGAAGAATGCAAAAATTATTAACTGATTGCAATTCTGAGTCTTCTATCAAAGATTTTTGATATTAGAATACATAAAAAGCTTATCCCCGAGGTTAAAAATGTGATTTCTTCTACTCAACATGGATTCATGATTAAACATTTTACTTCATCTAATTTGTTGTGCTTAACTGACAAAATTATTTCCACCTTTGAAGACAATTGCCAACTAGATGTTATTTACATTGATTTCTCAAAGGCCTTCGATTTAATCGACTTTGGTATTCTTATGAAGAAATTGAGAACCATCGGTTTTCTTGTCAATCTTGCTCAATGGCTTTTCTCGTACTTGAGTAATCAGACTCTGTATGTCTATTTTAATAATGTTGTTTCTGATGCATTTTCAAATATGCCTGGAGTTCCTCAGAGTTGAAATCTTGGTCCTTTGCTTTTTATTTTGTTTATAAATGACCTTTGTGGTGAATTGGGTTTTTCTGGGTGTCTCTTGTTTGCTGACAATCTGAAATTTTTCAGACATATATTCCAGTGTTGATGCTGCTCTTTTACAGAACGACCTTAATAACTTATATCAGTGGTGTGTCGTAAATAAATTACTCCTTAATGTTGAAGAGTGTAGCATCCTTAGCTATACTAGAAAATCACAGCCTATTTTTTTACTCTTAACAAATCAATGGTATTTTTCTATGTCAATCCGGGTCAGTTATTGACCTCGGTGTTACTTTTGACACTAAACTCGATTTTACCCAACATATTGACAACATTGTCTCTAAGGTCTACACTAAACTTGGCTTTATCAAACGCAATACCAGACATTTCTCCAGTGTACTTACTTTGAAGGTTTTATTTTTCACTATTGTCCGCTCGAGTCTTGAATACTGTTTTCTTGTCTTGGACCCTTACAATAAAATTAAAATTATTGAACAGGTATAAACTAGGTTTTTGCGTTACTTGTTTTACCGAACAAATCTCTATTATCCACAAGACTTATCCTCATCTCATTTACATAACATCTTTGGTATTCACAGTTTGAAGGTCCGACGTGATCTTTCATGTCTCTTATTTTATCGTAAGATAATTAATGATGCCATTGATAGCAGTGACATATTGAGTCGTATCACTTATGCAGTACCGACTAGAAGTCTGAGGAATTTTTGTTTATTTGTAAATGTATTTACCAGGTTTAATTACATACGTAATTTCTCAACAGGTACTCTGATTATCTTGATGTGTTTAATAAGTCTTGTTATGTTTTTAAGACTGAATGTTTGCGACTTTTGTGTTTTTGAAGTGTTTTTATTTTGTATGCTTTTTAAATTGATGTTGTGTTTTTTTAGTGATTTCTGTATCATGCACTCTGTAACTGGAGTTTATTCTGTAATATGCATTTTCTAAATAAATAAATAAATATTTATATAATGAAATTTGTAAATAAAATCAGAATTAGAAAGTACTTCTTAAAAATAAAATGTAAACAATGCGTTTGATCATATGTATCCAGCTACATATACAGTTTAAAAGGAATTTGCTTGTTTTATAATCGATTTTTTTAACACTTAATTTCATTACAAGATCCAAACAAAACAGTTCCTACTGAAAATATTGGTATTTGTAGCTTTTTTTAAGTAGAACATTTTGTTCATTAGCAAATGACATTTTTAAATTTGAAAAAATAGCAGTAATTAGTAATTTAATATTTGTAATTAATTTATTTCTATTGTAGTATTGAAACAAGGTTACATTTTAAAATTCCATTCTCAATTAAATGTGTAACTATATTCTAAGTAATTTAGTGCATTAGGATGTTATCATTAAATCTAATATTTAGTGAGAATTTTTACTGTAATTCTATTTATTTTATAATCAGATTTTAAGTTTCATTAGTCGTATCATTGGCTTATTTTTCATTTTCTATATATGTTTTGTTGCTAATAGATATTTAACGTTAGTATTTAATCTATGTACATAAAACTCAACATATGTTTGTTTGTTGTCAGTATCACTTTAGAATGGTTGGGGTAGTATTGATGAAACATGGTATCCTTACTGGGTGACTAAAAGTACTTATGGAGTAAAATAACCCAACCCTACCATTTCTGGATAGGATTAGGGGTACATTGTTTAAATACATATAACGAGTGGATTAAGTGACAAATTTGATTCCCATGTCAAACTAAAAATCTGGTGGGGATAAACATTTTGTATGAACTTCCCCTGAGGCACAAAGGGTTCTTTTTCAGCATGAATGGAGTAATTTTTGGTAGGAATGTAACAAATAGTAATTTTGCTGAATATGCAGCCAAATTTCAGGTCAAACACTGAGTATTCGGCAGCCAAATGCTCACTTTTTAAAAGCATTTCATTTTTGATTGTGAATAAAATATTTGGGTCATTTCAATGAAAATGGTACAAATCATGTCCGACATTTTGGAATTTTTTTTTAGAAAATTTCATAATTACCAGCAATTAATAATTTTTCTATTTATTCTTCATTTAATTCTGTATCATCGGGTATTTTTTTGTTTTGACTTGAGTGACTTATGAAGATGTAAAAATTTTTTTTATGTGAAACAAGAAGGAAAAATCTTGATGTCCCAGGCTACAAATTAGTGACAGTTATAAAAGTTTAATTAAGAAATTGGTTAAATACCATAATAATATAAAATATCAATTACATTGAATTTTTTTCATAAAAAGAATTTCAACAATAAAATTTGTTAATTTTTTTTTCAATGAAAAAAATTGTTACTTTTTAATGTCCAAGATTTTGTGTGTTTTGATATGTCCACCCTGTTACAGCCATTTCCAAAATAAAATTAAATTGAATTTGGTAGCACTTTTGAGGTAACTAAGTAGTGCAAATTCCATTTTTGGTTAGTCCTTTTGAATTTAACTGTCAACAATCAAGGTAAGACTCGTTCTTTTTCTCAGGTAGTTAATTTGGCTTATTGAATGTCCACTATGTTACATTTATATTAATGATAAAAAAAAGAAGAAAAATTATGAAATGCCATATAAAGTAGTAATTTTATAATTATTTTTTCATTTTATATTTGTTTCTTAATTGGGGGCTGTCCATAAATAATGTCAGACTTTTTTTCAATATTTTTGACCACCCTTGTCGCATGTCACACTATATTATATAAACATATACTTGCAGTTCAGAAACAAAGCACTACGTTATAGATTATATTTCAAATTTTATTTTTAAACTTTAACTATGTGTTTTAATGTCATTTGTGAGCATAACAACAATAATAATTATTATATGTGTACTTATTTTGTATGAAATAAGAGGGCTTACTATCCCCGAGGATAAGAGCGATGTCAAAATGTCCGTGCACTCGATGAACGAGCACATATCTTCTCCATGGAAGGAAGAGTCGTAAAAGTAAATGATTCAGAGTAATTTCTATTTTATGATTGTGTAAAAAATTTTATAAATGTTCATATAAATTAATGTGACAAATGAAATGAGATGGAGATCAATGTCGTCTTCATCCACCCAATCTGCAAATTTCACATTTTCGGTGAAAGCAATTACAGCCATGAGTTCTTGTTGTCTGCGTCTAGCTATTCGAAGTGGTCTAATTCTGCCAACTTCTGGTTGACACTTTCTAGTGATTTTATGCACATCAACTATGTGTTTCTTCAACATGACATTGGATGCAAAATACAAACCGCAGTGCTTGCAAACACGAGTAGGAAGCACACTTTGCACTGAAGGACAGTAGAGGTCATATGGCAACACTTTGTAACTACCCCCCACTGATAGGGGAAGAAGTTCACCTGCTTTCAAAATTTGTGCAGCAAAGAGGGATGGAAATTTATAATTTTCTGAGTCGGCTCGATTTATCGGTGCTTTAAGACCTTCCACTGTCCGACACACTGTAATTTTGCGTTGGCAAAAATCTTGGATGGCACAATATTGAAGAACGAACTCCGTACTTTTTGGCAGCAATAAGGTTTCACTATTTGGGTGAGATACTGGCGTGTATATGTGTAGAAAACCATTTATCATCCATCTCTTCCAAACTCTCCTGGTTTAGCTCCGAGTTTTCAGCAGAAATATACTCGGCTATAGTAGGGTAGTTGTCTAAAACAACAGCCGACCATACCCTTCCCGGCATATTCAAAATTCTTTTCTTCCAACTTCGGATTGATTGTGTTCCCCTGAGCATCAAGATGACTTCCGTATTGTTCAGGAGGCAAAATGAGTCTGGACAACTCTTTACTTAATGGGGCCATTCTTCTTTCTACCCTTGTAACGGACCACATTATGTTCGAACCATGTTAATGGATCAGGCGCGGAACTACGGAGCGTGTTGACCTAGCATCCTCATGACATTCAATTTGCATACCTAGAAAGTAGTTGGCCACACCAATCACGCACCACACTGAGCTTACTTTTTAGTTTCTCTAGAAACTGTTTTACAGCTTGCTCATCTACAGATGCAATGATTCCATCATCAACATACACAATGAGATAAATGGATTTTTCATCATTTAAAAACAAGCAGGAATCTGAGTTGGATTGCTTCAAACTACATTTCATAGCAAAACTTTTGAAGTGTTCATTCCACACTCTCAGGGCTTGTTTGAGTCCATAAATGCTTTTCAGCTATTTGCAGATTTGTCCAGTCCCATCTTCAAAACCCTGAGGCTGATGCATATAAATATCCTCTTGGAGATCTCCATAGAGAAATGCAGTCTTGACATCAAACTGAACTAGTTTCAGTTTTTTATATGCAGCAACACCGAGTAATGTTCTGATGGTATCCCATCGCACAACAGGGCTGAAGGTTTCATTAAAATTCATCCCGACTTTTTGACTGTAGCCTTTGGCAACAAGGTGTGCTTTAAAGCACTGAACAGTTCCATTAGCATTCTTCTTAATTTTGTAAACCCACCGACTTCCAATTGCTTTTCGATCTTGCGGTACATTCACAAGCTCCCAGGTAATTGTTGGCCTCCAAGGATTCGATCTCTTCTTTCATAGCAGCAAGCCATTCACTGCTTTCTTTAGAAGCAATAGCCTCTTTGTATGTATCAGGTTCTGCATGTTCAGTCAGCAGAACACAATTGTCATACCTTGCTGGCTTCTTTAGCTCATCGACCTGTCCCGCAAGTATCTTTCTTGCTTATCAGGGGATTCCCTAGAATCTATAGCATCACGAGAAGCTTCCCCTATTTCCTGGCACACATCTGAATCTGGCACATCAGATGATCTGATCAGTTCTATCTCTGACCCATGGTCAACTGAGGTTCATTGACCACACTGCAAGATTTACCATTCTGAGCTATCACAGAGCAAGATGCTTCATTTATGAAAGTACTCAGAATGATCTTCTTTACTCAGAATGATCTTGTTTTGCTCCTTTAACCAGACTGTATAGCCACCCCTTTCACCACAGTAGCCAACAAAAAACCCTGCA
Source organism: Araneus ventricosus (assembly GCA_013235015.1). Lineage (NCBI taxonomy): Eukaryota > Metazoa > Arthropoda > Arachnida > Araneae > Araneidae > Araneus > Araneus ventricosus. Next base: position 18,931 of record BGPR01013258.1, read on the forward strand.
ACACTCTTTGGATACAATTTTTGCCTACGCTGTTTAGGAACATGGACAAAGCACTTGGTTCCAAAAACCTTCAAATAGCCAACATTAAAGGAACTGCCTGACCATACTTCAATAGGTGTTTTTCCCTTCTCTCTGGTTGGGCCAGTTCTGTTTAAAGCATAAACTGCAGTATTCACTGCCTTTGCCCACAATTTTAGAGGAAGACCCTTGTGATTGAGAATAGATCTAGCCGCTTCGACGATATTCTGTTCTCCCTCTCTGCAGCTCCATTTTGCTCAGGAGTGTAAGGCATACAGTACCTGATATTTATTCCATTGGATTGCAGCATTCCACACACCTGAGAATTCTTGAACTCGCTCCCCATCACTAAAGAACTCTTTAATTTTGTGACCTGCTGTTTTTGCTTCACTTAAGAAGACCTTGAGGCAATTTGACACTTCAGACTTGGACTCCATGAAGAAGACTGCGAAATCTCGAGAAATCTTCTTTGAAACACACAAGGTATCGAGATCCACCTATTGATCTGTCCTGCATAGGACCACATACATCTGCATGTATAAGAGCTCTAGTCACTATTAGACGACTAGGTCTTGCATGAAATCTCCCACGCTGTTGTTTCCCATACAGGCAGCCCTCATAAGACCTGAATTCCCCTTTGACCAAGGAACTCTTTAACATAAGTTTTATTCTGATGGCATAGTCTTCCATGTCACAGTTGAAGGGATTGATCAGCAGAAGCAACACATACTTCGGCAGGCACTTCGGGACATACGACACGCATTTTCAAAGCATAGACGCCATTTACTGTCCTAATGCCTCTTAAGCATACATGTCCATCCCTTGTTAAGGAACATTCATTTACTTCAGCTCGAAAAACAAAACCTTTTGCAAGTGTCTGACTGACAGAAAACAAATTTCTGCTTACCTCAGTCACATACCATACTTCTGAGAGATGGTTGCTGGCCCATTTCCCGATGACTTTCATGTCGAACATTTATTTTCTGAAGCTATTAATATATGCGAAACCAAATTGAATAGACTTCTTGAGAATACCAAAAAATTGTTTTTGTATCATTATTTCAGGTTTTATAATGATAAATGATGTGCAACATTATTAAATACATTTACGTGCTATGCAACTTAAAGTAAATGTTAGGAGATTTTTTGATAATAAATGTACTGACCTAAAATGCCAGACCGAATATTCGTCACATCCCTAATTTTTAATAAACTTGGTTGAACAATGAACTAAAATCGTAAACAAGTCCTGAATCAACCTCGTGCATTCAGTAGAAGTGAATTATTGAAAGGCATTTCATAAATGGACAAATTAACTTGAAATTTTTATGTCCAGGGTCAGTGGCGAATCCAGGATTTGGGTCGGGAGGGGGCTGAGGTCATAAACATTTCATCACCGTCACGACCGTTTCATCGTGACGAATATCAAACCTTATGGCTTATGTAAACCAAAACACTTTAATTTTACAGACTTTACTCACCAGACAATTAGAATCATAAAGAACACTACAATACTTTCGATAATTTTATATATAAAAAAAAACTAGCAGTTCGCGCACGGCGTTGCCCGTGGCATAATGACTTCAACAAAATAAAAAAAGCCCAAAGTCAAACATAAATTATCCCAAACCAAATCAAAACATATATATATTATTGATTTCGCCCTCTATTTTTAGTTAAAGTACACGCAGGAACTTTCTTTTAACTGAAGATATCGGCATATATGCGCGACTACCAAACGTATAAAACAAATAAATCAAATTATTCTTCGATCAGTAAAATGAAGTAATTAAGATTAGCTGACGCAATAAAATGATTGAGAGTATGACGTGACTGTCACTTGATACCGCCAGCCAATCGGATAGCTGAAATACATTCTGGGAACGCGGAGTAACCTTGGGTCGGATGAAAGCTTCTTCGATTCGGATATACAAGAGAAAATGTTTTGAACTGATCAATAATAAAAATTCATAGAAAATCGGAGAAAAAAGATATTTTAACCATTCTTGTTTTAAAACAGGGATATATATTCAGGTTTATACCTAAAAAAATTGAAAATTAGCTAGCGTTATTAGAAAGTCGGATGCAAGAAAATAAGATATGAAAGTTAAAAATATAAATGAAAAGTGATTGTTATTTAAAAATTTCTCGAAATTCAGTAAATTATGTTAAAAATTCAAAACAAACTTTATTAGAACAGAAATTGCTTGTTCTATCCGATGGTTAATTGATTGTTTTTCAACGTTCATTAGAAAAGATACTACAGCCGTAAACGTACCAAAAATGACCCAAAACCACACGAAACATTAAATAAAGAATTTTCTAGATTAAATTTTAAAATTCTGGCTTCGAGGTGCATTGAGTCACCATTACGACTACCTGTGTGCCAAATTTCTTGGCTGTAAGTTCTATAGATTCGTCTGGGCATCGCACGCACACACACACACACGCACGCAAACATTGACTTTTATAAGTATAGATACAATGAAATAACTAGCCAAAAAATGTCTTCGACCATGTCAACGCTACAAGTACAAGTAGAATGACTAGAAAAGTAGGAAAATTTTTGAACCTGTCAAGCCAGAAAGCAATGTTGTCACGTTATTATTATTTATTTTTTTTAAAGGGAAATTAAGAACAAATAGTTGTAGTCATTTTAAATAAAGTCAAATTTTGGGCTTAGCTATGGACGGGGGAGGGGCTGCGGCCCAATAGCCCCCCCCCCGGATTCGCCGCTCTCCAGGGTCCCTGAAAAGAGATTACCAGAAATGGGCCTAACATTTTGAGTAAGTTATGAAATACTGTATAATCAAATGAAAGAAGATTATTACACTTTTAATTTGTATCTTATTTATTATAATTTGAGCAGTATTTCATAAATGAAATAATATTAACTATCGCTGTGCTTTTTACACCTCTAGATTAGATCAACAGAATACTTGAGATGGAATTTTTTTCCCTCTAACAGTTTAAACATTGCCTTTAAAGTTCAAAGAAAGGGAAGAAATAAATAAATGCAATATTTTTATAATTTTAGCAATATTATGATTATTGTAGTATCACATCACATTACTATAATTTTAATTGTTAGTAATAATGTTTTTTAAAATTGATACTAAGTTGTAATAAAATTAGATACATGGTTCTAGATTAGATTGTAGATTCTTTTGTTGCAGATTACTCTGAGTTTCTTTAAGCTGTAGGATACTTTTAGGGTTTCACCAAACTTAATTTTTATGGTCTTTAAAACTTATTGAAATCATTAAACCAGGTTTATAATGGAGAGCAAAAATATTTTTTAGTGAATTAATTCATAATAGCCATAATCTTTTTCTTAAGTTTTTTTTTTTGCGTGCACTTTGTCTTTTTATCTGTATTTCCTTCTTTCTATGTAAAATTATCGGGAAAGAAAACAGTTTAGATAACATAAAATTTCCACAGTTTAGTAGGAAAATAAGTTATTTTATTAAAATTGTCACATTAAAATAAAATTCCTGGAAATGATAATAAAATTCTGATTGTTTTGTATATAAGCTATCATAAAAGAGTAGTGACTAATTAGCGAACTGAAGTGTTTCTACCTCTTGCCCGGTCACGTCACCTATTGTGGCGAAAATCTAACTTCTAGCCACCTACTTACTGGTCTATTCTGGTACCCCCGGTTGGGTTGGGAGACGTCACTTTTTCCGCACGTTAACAACGGGAAAGTGACGTCTCCCAACCCAACCAAAATTAAGAATAGACCCCTTAACCTCTAGCCACCCACTGTAACTTCGATTAATAATATTGAGAATATGTGAATTTTATATTCTGAGAAAATAAATGTACAAATATAGTTCAACTTATGCCGGGCCCCATTTGTCACGAATAAAAATAAATACTCTTTAAAATAAAAAAAAATGATTTTCCTTTTCCCGGGTCGACGAGCTCTCCGCTGGGTCCGGGCCCCGGGGATTTTGCTCCTTCTGCCTCCCTCCTTCTCGGCTGGCCTGGCCATCATCACATTCAAGCCAGTCTTGAATGTTTTTTGGTCGCATTTTTCATATCTTGAAGATTCATCAATCAGCCGAATTTGTCGACTGGAACACTTTCGGTTAACTGATATTTCTGTTGATAGGTATTTGGATAATCGATGCTCTACTGTATTTAATCGCGCGCTTTTCTTCTGTTGTTGAAACCCAAGGGAATTTATTATGTTTATTTTTTCATATTCTTCGTCAAGGTAGCAATGAATTTTTTCTTCATTTTATTTCATCATTTTTTTTTTGTGAAATTTGTAAATAAAGCCCTTAAAGATATTAAATGTATTAGGAAGTATATCCGCTTAGCCCAAAGGCTGTGGTTGGTAATCTTTAATTTTTTTCTCGTCATATTTTAAACCAACTAACGTATTGTTGGCCGTGAAATATGCCGCATCATTTACTGATTTACTGCATATTTTGCATAAGAAAGTGAAATCGGTGCTGACAACTTGTAATTAGATGTTAGATGACGCGAACAGTTATGTCATACGATTTGACGCCATTAGGGACATTCATGTACACAATGAATAGAATAAGTGCAAAGCTACTATAATAAACACGTTTTAAATGTCTATATCAATTTAACAGCATTTTGTTAAGGGGTGTTGGAACCCCTATTCCCACAATGTTAAATTTGCCATTTCGATGCACCTTTTCTCAAAATCTGTTATAGATTCAAGTTTGAAATTTTTTATTCAAGTAAAGTACACTTTTCTCATTATACTGATTGTAGCTTTTGTAAAAAAAACCTCAAAAATTTATTTTTTACATTTTTTTTGTCAAAATAGGGTAAAATTTCACTATGTCTAATTAAATATTTTGTAAATTTATTAAAGATTAACGAAAAGCTACATTCAGTATAATGAGAAAGGTGTACTTTACTTGTATAAAAAATTTCAAACATATATCTATAACAGATTTTGAGAAAAGGTACATCGAAATAGCAAATTGAACATCGTCGGAATTGAACATTGTAGAATTGTTCCAACACCCCTTAAGGGAACCATGAATATCAAATTACGCATAAGAGAGTCAAATAAAATTATACTCATTACTATTGCCGGCGAATAAGCTGATCGCCAAAGGCGGCTAGTTATGAAGTAAAATAATTAGTTCCCATCACTTTTTACACAAGTCGCAAAATGTTTTCATGTAACCTATGTTTCATAAAATATTGCTCGTCATAAAATATTGCTCATACTGCATTTTTTTAGTTGTTTATTGTCAAAAAAGTTTTAAAAATAAGATTCGCCTCCATATGTGCATATCATGTCATTTCCCCCCCTCTTCATAAACTTCTTCATTTGTGAAAGTTATTTATTCCGAAAATTCAACATGTGTATTATACACTGAAGAGCCAAAAAACTGGTACACCTTCTTAATATCGTATCGGGCCCCCCACGAGCACGTAGAAGTGACGCAAAACGACGTGGCATGGACTCGACTGGTGTCTGAAGGTATCCTGGAGGAAATTCACACCATGAATCCTGCAGGGCAGTCAACAAATACATAGGAGTGCGAGGTGGTGGAGATCTCTTCTCAACAGCATGTAGCAAGGCATCCCGGATATCTTCAATAATGTTCATCTCTGGGGATTTAGGTGGCCAATGGAAGTGTCTAAAGTCAGAAGAGTGTTCCTGGAGCCACTTGGTAGCAACTCTCGACGCGTGGTGTGTCGCATTGTCCTGCTGGAATTGTCCCAATCCGTCGGAATGGGCATGAATGAGTGTAGGTGATCGTACAGAATGCTTAAGTACCTGTCACCTGTCAGAGTCGACTCTAGACGTATCAGGGGTCCCATACCACGCCAACTGCACACGTCCCATACCACCACAGAGGCTCCACCAGATTGAATAGTCCCCTGTTGACAAACAGGGTCTATGGATTAATGATGCTGTCTCCATACTCGTACACGTGCATCCCTCCGATACAATTGGAAACGAGACTCGTCAGACCAGGTAACGTGTTTCCAGTCATCAACAGTCCAATGGTAGTGTTGTCGGGCCCAGGAGAGGAGTAAAGCTTTGTGCAGTGCAGTCAACAACGGTACACGAGTGGGCCTTCGGCTCTGACAGCCCATATTAATGACGGTCCGTTGAACAGTTCGCACGCTGACACTTGTAGATGCCCCATCATTGAAATCCGCGGCAATTTGAGGAAGTATTATACGTCTGTCTCGTTTAAGTATTCGCGTCTAACGTCAATGGTCCAGTTTTTTCAAGGTCTTTTTTCCGGCCGCACCGATGGCGGAAATTTGATGTTTTACCGGATACCCGATATTCACGGTACACTCGTGAAATGGTCGTACGCGAAAATCCAAATTTTATCGCTACTTCGGAAGATGTTATGTCCCATCTCTTGTGCGCCGACTATAACACCACGTTTAAAGTCATTTAAATCTTGAAAACACGCCATTGCAGCAGCAGAAACCGATCTAATACGTTTGTCAGACATCTGTTGTCTTATATAGGCATTGCCGACCGCATCGGGTTACGATGATTGGTTGCATATCTCCGTTATTTGCATATGCACGCCTGTACCAGTTTTTTTGGCTCTTCAATGTATTACTTCATTGAAAAAAAAACTTGTAATTTCAAAACAGTTAATTTTAGGGGCATTCTTTTGTGTTCCTTTGTCATTTTTTAAATGCATGATATTTTATTCCAATTCCGAAATGAAAATATCAGAAATTTTGTAAAATATCTAACTAACACTGTTTATTTGAAAAGGTATAAATTAGTTGAAATGCTTATTTTCATGTGTTTTTGTAAGTGTTCAAGTAATTTTGTGAGTTATTTTGATATATTGGCAGGAGAAAATGAATTTTTTAATATTATATTTACAAGTATTGCATTTAAAGCTTACATAATTTTATGGAAAAAGTCATGTGGTTTTTTGTCTAAAAAATACTGTTAAAATATTTGGTGTGAATGAATAGATTGTACAATTATGATACATTTTTAAATGTTCAAATTTTGAGTAACTGTATGCACTGAATGTGTTGAGAACGTGTTTTTCTCAGCCACTTAAAAAAATTTTCACAGCTCACCAATTTGTATCAACTTCTCCATAAAAATTATGTGCAAAATAGGATTTATAATTTTAACAGTTAAACACAGTGCTCTAAGTTTGTTTCAACTGGTTGGTGGGCGGGAATAGGTGCAGTTTGTAAATGAAGGCAGTGGCTAACAGCTTTTCCCAGGCGGCACTTCGAAAGTGGCAGGAAAATCAACCAAGCAGGAAACATTGTTATAACTAAGAACAGCAGCGGCACTAAATCAGTTTATTATGTACTTAAAAAAAAATAACTGTTATTAATTCGCAATTTTCGCCGTTGTTGGTAAATTGCCAATATGTGAAAGAAAGACCGGTGGTGGACGCAACCTATCTGCAGAGATAGAGGACGTCAAACGACGAATTAATGAAATTTTTCCTGGAATTAATTTTTTATTTTGAGGTTTATGTGCCCTATGTGACTTGTAAAGGAAGCGCAGCATGTTGCGAGGCGTCAAAAGTTGCATCTGCGCCAATGAATGAATGAAACTTGAAGTTCCTGTGTTTGATGTTCTTGGAGAGATTTCTTACAGTCTCAGCACCAAAGGCTCCATTACTATTACATGGGAAGGGTAATACCAAATACCATACACTAGTATAGTGCATTTTTTTAAAAAAAATAAATATTGTCTATATCTTATTATCGTAAGTAGATCTTTGCTTCAGCTGTTTCTGAATGGATTATAGGCTTGATTAAAATACGGTGAAACCTGTTTTTGTGCGGTAGGTAGAGACCGCATAAAAGAAACCGCACACGAAAAAAATATTCAGAAATTTCATAAATACTTATAACAAATAATTTTTTACAACATATTCTGAAAAAAAAATTTATGCGGTAGAGAGGATTCGCAAAAAAAAAAAAAAAAGTCGCACTTAGAAAATATGTCAAAGATTTACGAAATAGTGAGAAAGTGCTTTCAAACACAATAAATGATTAAATTACACATGGAAACATTATTTAAAATTTTAATTTCTCATTCTACACATGGAGAAATTTTCAAAATGCACATAATTCACTGCTGCTCGTCGTAGTCCGAAACGCGCATCTGCTTGTGATGAACTGGTTCAAAATCGCTTTCGTCACTTGAAGATATTACAATTGATTTATTTTTTGTTACCATAAATTCTGTGATGTTACAGTGTACATATGTACACTGATAAAAAACATTACAACGGTGTTATAATGCCAACACCGTTGGAATTCATATACCGCATAAAAAAATCGCATAGAAAAGGACCGCACAAAAACAAGTTTGACTGTACTTAAGACAAATTTTTAATGCGTTACTAAAATATCTTTTATATATATATGTAATGATCTCACTTAATTTTATTCCAAATTCTAATATTATATATTTTAAAATCTTAATGTATTCCAAAATCACTTTTCTAAAACTCCAGTTTCGTTCCTTTCCCGCGCTGGAGGTATATTAAATCTCTCATTTTGGCATGTTTATTACTAAAAGAATATTTAATCGCTTTCACGTGCCGACAGAAAATCATGACGGCGTCTCTTTGGCACCAGACTTTTTCCTTGAAACGCCTGTGTAACTTATTAAAAATACCCAATATTCCCTTCACTTTGATCACGTGTCAATATGTTATTCCCTTATCCGAGAGAATACAGGGATTTTTCTGTTCGCTTTCACTTGTAACCTAAACAGAGATGGACGTATGTCCACCACTCTCCTATTGATAATAAATTAAGAGGTAGTTATTTGCTCGGCCTGTTTATTTTCAACGACTACAACCACGGATACGTTATATATATATATATATATATATATATATATATGATTGAAACTTATTGATTGTTTGAAAGTTCCCACATTTTTAGTAGATGACATTCAAACATGTTTGAAGATAACATAATTGTAAATTTTTAGATCAGTAAACTGATTTAATTAATGAAACCAAAGAGTAAATACTATTGTGGTAAAGTTAGGGAAAGATTTAAAAAAAAAACTCTAAAGGCAGGGTGCGTAGCGTCATGAAAAGTGCTTAAATTTGAAAACCATTTTTAAGCACGTTAAAAGTGCTTAATTTTGAAAAAAGGTCCTTAAAAAGTGCTTAATTTTCTCCAGAAGTAGAAAGAAAATCTTCCTTTTTTTTTTTTTTATCAAAATCATAGTCATAAAGCTTTGTTTACCGAATGAAAACCGACGAAAGGGAAGAATTTGGGGAAGGAATTCAGGGTGAGATAGATCCAGAGGTGTCAACGCATGTTAATACTCATATGAAGACCCAAAATGAGGATGAAAAAAACATTAATTCATATAGTTTTGAAAATTGGCGCACATGTTAGTGAGGAGATCCTGATGAACATGCTAAAAATACCCGGTCTTGGGGGGGGGGGGGGCGGGCGCCGCCATCTTGGATTTCATCCCCCTTTTTAGTTTTTCTTGAATAGCTCGACAATTATTCAGTTTTCAATTTACAATTGATTCAGCAAATTAAAGAGCGTAAAATTCCCTACAAATACATGCTTTTATTTTTCTTTTATCTTTAATAGTTTCCGAGATAATGAGTCTCAAAGTTTGCCGCCATTTTGGATTTCATCCCCCCCTTTTAGTTTTTTCTTGATATCTCGAAAACTATTAAAACTAGAAGAAAAATAAAAGCATGCATTTGTAGGGAATTTTACGCTTGTTAAATCAAATGCGATTTGAAAATTGAATAGTTTTCGAGATATCAAGAAAAAATAAAAAAGGGGGAATGAAATCCAAGATGGCGGCAAACTTTGAGACCCATTATATCGGAAACTATTAAAGCTAGAAGAGAAATAAAAGCATGTATTTGTAGGGAAATTTGCGCTCTTTAATTTGTTAAATCAATTGTAATTTGAAAACTGAATAGTTTTTGAGATATTTAAGAAAAAACTAAAAAGGGGGATAAAATCCAAGCGCGAGCTCCCCCCCCCATCAGGACCGGTGACTTTTAGTGTGTTCATTAGGAGCCCCTCACAAACATGTGTACCAATTTTCAAAACTATATGATTTAATGTTTTTTAAAACCCTTCGCTGAATGGACTATTAATGTCTGTATTATCTACTCCCTCTTTCTTCAACAATGGGCACCGCTATATATTGAAACATTGGAATGGTTATCCCGAAGGGCAAATTAACTGGTAATTTGTTAATCTTATAAAAGTTGACTTAATTTTTGGTAATGGCAGTTTACATTATCATTTTTTTTTGTCAAACCAAAAAGACATTCTTTGTGTAACAATAGAAGACGTTGTGCAAATACAGAAATAAATATTAAAATTAAATATTTAAAATTTAAGAAATATATTTTTTAAATTTTTCAATAAAAATATGCAGTATTATAAAACAGAAAACATATGCTTAGAAAATATGTGGGTCTGCATATGCATGCATGTGCAAAAGTGCGTAATTTTTTTTAGCTAAAGTGCTGAAAAAGTCTTTAAAAAGTGCTTAATTTTTGCAGCAGTTTCTCACTACGTACCCTGAAAGGGGTAAGATGTGAAATGTAGAAATTCACAAGTGAGCAGATTTTTTTTACATTTCTGCATCAATATTAGGTATTTTTCAGTTACTGAACGATTGCATCTGTGGGAGCATTAGCTTATACTCATATTAAAGAGAAATAAAATAACATTTCTTGAAGAAGTGCTATTATATTTTATTTGATGATGCTGAGTCATGCGTTTTTGATGTCTAAAACTTTGGATATGTATAGATTTTTTTTAGTTTGTTGCAAGTTTTTATTCTTTGCAATTTAAGAATTTCCGTTATAGTGACATATTATAGATATTTTTTTTTTTTTTTTTTTAGAAAAAAGATAACTCACGAATTATGGACAGTGATGAAGATGGAGACAACGAGCGAGTTATTTCTTTAACTCATTTGTTGTTTGGTAACATAGACGATGATGGGCAGTTAGAAAATGACTTCTTGGATCCAGTAAGAATCCTAAATATATTAATAATACATTTTACTGAATATAAGTTTTATACATAATACTTAATATACATATTTATTTTTAGGAAAGCATACGCCATCTGGACCAATTAAGACAACTTGGGATTGGAACTCAGCTGAAAGAAATAACGGACGATGTTGATTCCCCTGATCTGGACCAAAAAGACTATAATGAACTTGAGGGTAATTATATAAAAAAAATTTAGAAATCATGTTTGTCATACCATTTCATTGTTCTGGTAATTGAGTTGAATTAATTCAACAGTCATTTAGGGGTAGCATAAAGGAAGCAACATTGATATAAACTAATGTAGATGAAATTGAATACATGCCATAAGCGTAATATAGCCATATTTTTAATGAAAATATTTAACATGTACTCTTTAATGTTTCACGTTTGTGAAGAGATATGTTGTAGAATAAAGGATTTCTATTTTTTTTATTAATCCTTCTGATAACGCTGTGTATTTGTTATGTATTTAAAATTCATTCATTTTTGCCTTGTATAATAACTAATTTTAAAAAATGCTTGTCGCCAAAACAGTCATAAGAGAGTCTTTTCAGCTCTATGATGGTTTTTATAGCTGAACATGGTCTCGTATGTCTCATCTATCAAAATGGCATGGCCGTTTGAAAGGGAAATCAAGATTCCTAAACAAAATCAGTTTTTGTTTTGGATTTGTGAACATACTGTTTTTTCATCTAAATGTACACAAGTTATTTACGAGTTATTCACGAGTTGTTCACAAAGGGTATAACACAGTTTTTTTTTCTTTAAAAACTGTCAGCAAATTTTTTTTTTGAGGGGGGAGGGGAATTGTCCAGAATCTCTCTTCGTGCAAATTATATTGTAAGACACACAATAAAACAACATATTTTAAATTTGATATTTTAGAGTGTACTGTGAAATCTCCATCTGCTATCGACTATTCAGACATTACAGAACTTGCAGATGAAACAGATGAAATGGATGTGGATAAAGCATCAATATCTTCAGAGTCATTTAAAACAAAAGGTAAAATGGCATTTGCATGTAAATAATTTATTCTTTTTTTAAAATCGAAATAGGTAATGATAAGACTATTAAACAGAAATACTAACGAAATATGCTGCATTTAAAAGTTTTGTTTGTGAATAAGTAATCGACTTGCTTTAATCTGTGTTCATTCTTGTTAATTAAATTGATTTTTTTATCTTTTATTTTGTAGTTTATAGTAAATTTCTGTGTCTAGCTACAAAGATTTTCTTATTTTAATCCAATAGTGAAATCTAAACCTTGTGGCGTTTAAAAGGTTTCAAAAATGGGGCATTGTGTGCATCTTATAAAATTAAGTTGCCTTGCATGTGCCCATCGTCCTTGATTGAGGATAGTTTTTTATAGGTTAATTAAAATAAACTGGTCCTAATGGATTTAAAATTCTTGTAACTTAATTTTAAAGAACTGTTTTCATAAATTTCAGAAGCCGATTAAGTAATGTTATTGAATAAATTGTTTTCCTGAAATTAGTAAAGGTTTTGTTCTTCAGACTTATTGATTTATCTATGTTGTTTATTTTTTCATTGTGAATGTTATATAATGATGAATTCAATGCTCATGAAGTTAGCTATTGTACAAATTTATGATTAGGGCTTCCTCTTATTTTACTTCAAAAGAATGGAAATGTTTCTCAGATTAATTCGTTTTGTATTTAGATCAGTGGAGAAGTGTCTTTTTTTGCTCCAATTATATAAATCTTGCAGAATTTTGTTGATTTTTTTTCTTTAATTTTCTTAGAAGAAGAAGAAAATGATGCTAAAAGGATCGGAGAAAATTGTGTTGATGTCAAGCCAAGTGACTCTGATCTGATGCCACCTCCAGCTTTACCACCTCCAAAGGATAGTAATGAGAATCTTAATGATTCAAATGTTTCTGTTGGTATGTATACCAATTCTGAAGCTAGCAACAAAGAACAAGAAAATAATAATAATACTGTTCTTAAAGCTTCGAGAGTGGAAACGACTGAAAAGAAACTTGATACTCCTCTTGCTGCAATGCTCCCATCAAAATATAAAAATATGGATGTCACTAAATTGTTTCCTGAATTCAGACATGGGCAGGTATGTTTATAATTGTTACATAATTAAAAATGAATTCAATTATTTTCATATAAAATTTTGTTGCTTAACAAGCAACACCACCTATATCAATTTTTTGAAATTTCAAAGAGGAAGTAAAAACTCAGTTTTTCGCTACCAATAACGAATATTTCTGATTTTTTTAACCATCTGATGTGAACACGAGACTGTATGTTCCTTAAAAAATGCCATAAAAAATTAAGAAATAGTTGTTAGTGGTTGCAAAAAATTGAGTTACTCTTTGAAATTTCAAAAAATTGAGATGGGTGGTGTTGCTTGTTCAGTGATGATTCACAAAGACAAATATTTTCTTGGCTTTCAAAGCGCAAATTATTTTGACTTTGTACATATGCTTTACATATTTTAAATTTTATTTAAAGTTTACTTATTTTAAAGTTGAAAATAGTTCTACACAACACAGAAAAAAGAAAGTTGTATATTCCTCTTAAATAAAATTCATGATAAAACATACATTGTCAGTTCACTATTAGTTAATAAAGCTCTTGCATTTTTGTTAATATATTTTGAGAAGAGAAGAAAATTAATTCTTTTTAAATTTTAATCTTAGAGAATGAGCTCTTCAGTTAGTTTTAGTGTTTAACCTTTGCAATGAATTTCTGTAATTTTCTGTAATTAAGTAATTTTTTACATATTATCTAGAGTGATAGACTGCATTTTTTCATGGATAATAGAAGTTAACTTATTATTTACATTTATAATAATGAGGACAGTCATCTTCTGTGAATTTTTCCTTTATCTTATATTAACCCAATAATATGTATTTATTTTTTGCATTAGGTATTAAAAGGTTTTCACGTCTTTTTTGGGCCGGGGAGAAAACCAACCAGTTACTAAAATCTGGCGAGGTGTTAAGAAAAAGAAGAGGAAGAGAGAAAACTGAAGAGAGAGAAGAGAATCAACAAATGTTCATAAAGTTTTAAAGGTTTGACTCTAGATATTTCCATCATCGCCTCTCCTCCTGAAGAATGTGAATCTGATGATGAAGTAGTATTTTTTTTATTTATTAATCAGAGGGGTGCATAGAGTCATGAAAGGGCTTAAAAGGGTGTTCGTTTGAAACCATTTTTTAAGCACCTTAAAGCAACAATTTTGAAAAAAAGCCCTTAAAGATTAACCATTTTTCCCAAGGTCACAAGACATTTTTCTTTTGTTTCCCTGGACATCAATTCGATAAATTGAAAGTATTAGTTATAAAGCTTTGTTTACAGGCGAGAAGAAAAGAATATCGGATGTATCGAGAAAGAAAACCGACCAAAGGCAGAAATCCGGGGAAGGGAATCCAGGGGTGATAGCTCCAGGGTTGTCATGTTAAGATAACTTATTAATGACCTTTTTATACACTCTTCGACAGTAAGTGTATCGCCGTGAAATACTGGAATGGTCAGTACTTAATACTTTGGGGCAGTACGAAATATAGACTATTGCCGAACTTATTTTGACTCGAAAACGTTCGAATTTTTTTATTTTTTAGTGTTTAAAATGTTAAAAGAATTTATTTTAATTATACCTGGTAGTGTATGTGGTTGTTAAAGTTGGGTTGGTAAGAAGAATAAGCAGACTGGCTCCGATCGACAGAAAATAAAGAAAGCAAAATTGGCATTTGGTGCGCAAAGAAATATATATATCGAACATGGGAAGCTGCTCTAACACATGAAAGGTATGTATGACACTTAACTGCTTTTATTCTTATTACAATTAAAGCCTCTATGGTACGTTATGCATTCGATCATCGTTCGTTAATAAACTGTTTTTTAGACGATCCCTTTCCAGACCACTACTAAGGGGTTTTACTGTACTTTATTGAATTATGGTGCAGTTGCGTAAATACGTTAGTCAATTGCTTAAAATCCAATGTGATGAAATTTTAACTTGAGGCGTAAAGTTTTCAATGATCGTGATTTCTTTCATGATTACTTTTTTAAATGTCCCTATCCTTTTGAAAATTATTATTTGTTGTACCAATCTTGCCAAATTTTAGTTTTAAAAGATCCTGCGAGATCCTGATACTTAAATTTTAAAAGAAATAAAACCGCAAAACTTTTTTATTCTTCAAGGCTCAGATTCTGCTTTTTTTAACTGTTTCTGCTTTCTCTTTTGCAACTTTTTTATACAATAATTTTTTTTTTTGGTTTTCCCAATTAGCTCTCTCTCTCTCTCTCTCTATATATATATATATACAGGATGATTATAATTAAAGTTAAAGTTTCAGAGAACGCTATAAAAAAAAGAACCACTGATCAGAATGATGTCACATTTGAACGAATTATTATTGAAGGAAAGCGTATGGCACCAAGGAAAAAAAATAATTCCAAATTTTTAGCAACAGATGGCGCTGTACGCATCTAATT
This sequence comes from Araneus ventricosus, assembly GCA_013235015.1. Classification (NCBI taxonomy): domain Eukaryota; kingdom Metazoa; phylum Arthropoda; class Arachnida; order Araneae; family Araneidae; genus Araneus; species Araneus ventricosus. Next base: position 34,453 of record BGPR01013258.1, read on the forward strand.
TAAAGGGTTCGACCCTACAAATGACAAATTGAATCGTAAAATAACGGCTAAGATAAGTTACACGTTGAACCGACTATACTGTTCGAATATTGACCAGTGGCGGACTGGGTCACAATAGTGGTTGCCAGGGTCAGTGAGGGCCCACACATATCTAGTATAACATATATATATATATATATATATATATATATATATATATATATATATATATATATATATATATGTATGTATATGGCAATATATGTATGTATATATATATACATATATATATATATATATGGTAATAATATCGATGATATTAAACCAATGTTATTAATAATACGTATAATAATAACAATAATAATAATCGGTAACCGTAATGATGATAAATAATGTTAATAGTAATGCGTAATGTAATAATAATAATAATAACAATATTACGGCGTAATGGCCGATATTTGTAATGACCCGGCCAATAGCCGCATAATAGCTCAATAATAATAATATTGTGGCAATGACGATATTATGCGTATTAATATGTAATAACTAACTTTCATGTCATTGACCAACAATGTTGACAAATATGTTAATAATATGCGTAATAATAATAATAATAATACACCGGCAATATTAATAATAATAATAATAATAATAATCGGCAATAAACCAATGATGTTAATAATAATAATATTAATAACCAATGTTAATAATGTGTAATGACCAATGATAGTAAATGGTAATAACTGTAACCATATTAATAATAATAGCCAATAATGACGAAAATGTAATAATAATAAAATGATAAATATAATAATAACATCAATAATAATGTTCGTATAATATAATGATAATAATAATAATAATATTGACAATATAACTTTAATAATAATAATAATAATAATGTTAATAACTCTTTCAATAATGCAATATCGCTCTTTCATAATAATACGTAAATAACGTAATGTGATAAATCATAGGTTTTGCTTTAAATTCTAAATGATATATATTTTAAAATCTTGATACAATAATAATGTATTCTAAAGTCACTTTTCTTATACTCCAGTTTCGTTTTATTTCCCGCGCTAGAGGTATATTTAAATCCGCGTTTTTGGCATATTTATTACTAAAAGAATATTTTAATCGCTTCCACGCATAAACTTAAAATCCTTGAAATCTCAGCAACTTGTTTTCCATACTTTTTCCTAAAACACTTACGTAATTTACTAAAATAGCTAATATTCCCTTCACTTTGATGAAGTGTCTATATGTTAATCCCACACTCCTTCACAAGAGAATGAAGGGATTTTCCGTTCTCTGACTTGAATCTAGCATACGAGATGTGCGCATATTCCGCCACTCTCCCATAATAAATAAAAACAGTTAATAACTCGGCTTGTTCCTTATTTGACGACTACAACAACGGAATAATTTTATGTATAAATTTTATTATATATAAATATTATTTAAAATCAACAATCTATTCCTAATCTAAAGATATGTTAAAGATATTATTAATTAATTTAAGTATTATACATAATCACCGGAAGTAACAAATATAAATTCAAATTTATGATTGAGTGTTAAAAAATTCTTGAAATAACTATATGGTTCCAAAATTACAGCGTGCTACACATCCACAAAATGTTTTTAAGCAAACTTAAAATAAAATGCAAACTATCTACCAATTTTAATGTTTTTAAAGAACACCTGTTACTGTTAAAGACTGACAACTGAAAAGTACAGAAATCCACTAGATTAAGAGCAAGTCAACAAGCGTTTCAGTTCGCTAGAATAATGGTTTCAGTAGTTTGATTATAAAAAATACAAAATTCTAATTTACAATTGATTTCAGACAAAGCGGTTAATAATTTAAAAACATTTTCTATTAATCAATCTCAATATTCTTTATTTATAGAATGGGACATTTTTTAAATTATAAAACAACAGGATGTAAAACTTCAAATAGGTTATTAGAAAAAATTACGAAGAGGAAAGGTTTCAGAAACTACCTTTCCTTTTTTTACTGCTAATTCCTTCAAAATATCTCTAGCTATATTTATAATTGCCGTATAAGTATAAGTTATAAAGTTTTAATAAACATAATTAAAAACATTATTTATTTAAGTTTAAGGTTAATTTATTCTACTAAAATTAGCTTTTCTTCAGTAAGCAAACTACTCATAATTTCTATATAATACTCATCTTAAAAAACTTAATGGTACAGTAGAAAGAAATATGCAATGGTATCAAATGCATGTTTAATAAAAATAAATAATGATCAGATTTAAATCAACATTTTCATCATTATTTTAATGATTGTGTAGAAAAGAGTTAAATCGTTTTATTTCAGACAATCAAAATTACTATAAGAGACAACAGTCTTCTCGGTGTTTAAAAAAAAAAATGCGTGGAAATTCAACTCACAAACTGAATTCCCATTAATTATTATTGTGTACACGACATTCAAATGGAAGTATATACTCTTATTTCGCATCTGAACATTTGAAAAATCTTATTTTATTTTATCGTGAACATCCGCTAGTAATTTATATTTGCAAAACTTTCTTAGAAATATTAAAACAAATCATGTTTCTGTAATGCAACAAAAACATGTTTTTAATAATTTGTTAAAAACAATAATTAATTGATTTTAATTTTAATAAATTCGATTATATTCTTTGTAACACGCTGGTGCGGGGCCCTATTTGGAGCAATCGGTCCAATCGGCTTAAGGCCGGCCCCGACTTTCAACTTAACAAAAATTAAATAAGTTGGCGAATTTAAAGTTTGTTGGTATAATCAAATTAAGACAATTAATAAGATAGACGAGTCGGTTGGTAGTCAAATGCGATTAGTGTTTAATATTACAAAAGCAATGTAAAAATAAAGAAATGATAATTTTAGCTTACCTCTCAAAAAAAATTTTTCTTTCTTTTTCAACATACGCTACGTATGTCCTTACTTTCTTCCTACTAAAAGCAGAAATAACACTTTTCTCACCAATTATTTTCCATGAAAGACAGACCAATAAGACCCTTTTACTCTTCTAAACGCAAACGCATAAAGAAAAGCGTGAGTCATAAATGTCATTTGGTGTCTTGTGATTAGGGTGGGCACAATTTCTCCCAGCCGCCCTAATCACAGTTTTAGGTAAGAAAACCTTTTCCTACAAGCGAGTTCCCTTGCTTGTGAGATTTATGACAGTAAAATGAAACTACAAAAAAAAAAAGAAAGAAAAAACCACCTTATAGCCATCTCTCACAAGAACCGCAGTCTATCTGCACAAAGGGAGGCAATTCTTTCAGTCTCTCCGGGGGCTTCCGAAACCAGCAAAATATCTTAATGAGTTTTGCGACTCGAATTTTCACAGAAGAGATACCCTGTTTCAATGCCGAACATCTGTAAATGATCGGAAGTTCAAAGGAAGTGGACAGAACGCCGTTCCTACCAGGGCCCTGGTTCCTACGGGCGGATATTCGACCACCCGCTGTTTGACTGGTCGAATTACGACGGCAGTAAATCCCTAAAAACGGGTGTTGAACTCCAAAACATGGACCTTGGGGGAAAGGGCTATTTTGTTTATGTGTTTGAGAGAAGGAGTTCTTCTTTGCTTCTCTGCCACACTTTCTGGGGGGCCCAAATTGTCTTCTGTTTAAGGGGCCCACTTACCATCGGGCAAGCTGGCAACCTAGCCAGTCCGCCACTGTGCATGACTGTACATGTGAGATACTGTTAGTTACGTAAGCCCATCCACCACGGCAAGGTCATATCACAACGGATGGGAAAAATCGGTTTTTAATTGTCCTGAGGCCAAAAACTGCATAATAAGCATCCATCATATCGGCTTTTAATTGTCCTGAGGCCAAAAACCGCATAAAAAGCACCCATCAAATTGGTTTTTAAATTTCGCGAGACTGGTGCAAAACATGTTCAATATGCTGTCCACCGTTTTCTGCAACAAGTTGAAAACGAGAAACAGCATGTTCCACAACTGATCGCAGTGTCTCCGGGGTCATGTTCAGAATGTGTTGCGCAATGCGTGCCTTCAATTCAGCTAAGTGTGCAATCGGAGTACTGAATACAACATCTTTTAGATAGCCCCACAGCCAGAAGTCACACGGATTAAGATCAGGGGATCGGGACGGCCAGGCTGTAAGGAAATGACAGGTATTTTAATTTACATATTCTGACGCTTACAGCGCCATCTGTTGCTAAAATTTGGAACTATTTTTTTCTAGTGCCATACGTTTTTCCCCGTCTTCAATAATATTCCGTTCAAATTTGACGTCATTCTGATCAGTGGTTCTTTTTTTATAGCGTTTTGAAACTTTAGCTTTAATTATAATCACCCTGTATATAACTAGCTGTTATGCCAGAGTTCCTTGGGATTAAAATACTTTCATGTCTAATATTTTTGATGTAAAAACTACTTTTGTATAGAAAATTATAATACCCAAAATTCTTTTATCGCCTGAAACGTTTTTTTAATTAAAATGAGTATCAATTGAACCAGACGATTTTTAAAAACCGCCGATAGCTAATTTTCTCCATAAGTTATTAATATTTGTTGCTAGGGTCTTCAAATTTTGTTCATAAATCTTGCTGTATAAGAAAGATTATAACGGATACTTTGGGACAATTAATTAGATAGTAAAGTTTTCATTAAGAAAAAGTTTTAAAATAAATATGAATAATAAACTTAGTTTTCATCCAGAATTCTACTAATGGGATCTTTCTAGCAACAGTTCTTCTTATGTATTTTTGTTCCTCACCAATAAAAAAAAAGTGATACAAAATGTGGATTTTATGCACAACTTAATTTTTGAAAAATTATTAAAATGAGGGCAAGGAATTGAACGGAAATGAAACTTGTCATGAAAATCTAATTTTTTAAACTTTTAATGTGGTGCAAAAATAGTTTTTGTGCGATAATACCTATTTTCGAAAAATATCGCCTGTAATACCAAAATCTTGCTTGATTTCCAATTAACTGAAATTTTTATTAGCTTATGGGTTATTAAAAGTTGACGATGATCTTTCTCTTCTTATATAAAATATATTTATAAAAATAAACAAAAATTTCAGAAGAAAGGTAAATTAGATCAAAGTCTAACCGTTGCCTAGCAATACAGTTGCTATAAATTTGCATTATTTCAAAATCGTTTGCATGTAATGTTTAATCTATTATTTATTAAATTTTGAAAAATTAATAAAAATTGAAGGAAAAATGTCAGATATAAAATTTGTATCATTGAAAAGGTAAAATGTTGAACTTTAAGATGATGTAAAAATATTTTTCGGTGATAATTTGCTCCGAACTTATTGCGGAAAAACGGTTTCGGTTAATTTCTAATTAACTGACTGTTTAATTAACTTTTGTGCTTTGAAAAGTTGACAGGTTTCTTCCTCTTGTCTTAAATAATAAGTGTGCAAAATTTGGTTGATATCAGTTCAGTGGTGTTTAGGAGGAGACACACATACCCACAGTGACTTTTATTTATATTAAGATAGCTGACAGATCTGGCGTTGCTCAGGATTAAAATACTTGTGTATGAAATATTATAATACACAAAATCCTTTTATCGTGTAAAACGTTTTTAAATTAAAATGAGAACATCAATTGAAACAATCGATTTTTAAAAGACACCGAAAACCAATTCTCTCCGTAATATTGGTTATATAAGTACTTCAATTTTTTTTTTCCATAAATACTGACGTATAAGAAAGATTCTAATGGACTTTTGGGGACGATTAATTACTTGTTGATTAATAAAACACATGAAAATAAACCGAATCAAAAGCTGTTCCTGGTATAAATTGTGAATTATCTTCTTTTAAACTTTTCTTTTAGTGTTTTCCAGAATTTTTAAAATGTTTTTTGGCAATAACATCGTATGTTCATCAACTTTAAAAAAATAATGTTGCAAATTGTATATAATCAATTTTGAAAAATTTATTAAAGTGAGAAGTTTGGAACATAAAATTTGGCTGGAAGTTGCTTCTTGGGGATTAGGGCTCACTAAGAACGGATTTTTTCAAAATCTTAATTAGAAGTTTAATGAAAAAATAAATAGAATTTTGACATGTTTTGCCATAACATAAAAGCAAATGATTGCACAAAAATTATTTTTACACCGTCTTAAAGGTTAAAAATTAGCTTTTCAATTATGCCAATTTTGTTTGAATGAATGCGAAAAATAAAGTGAAAAATAATTAGACTTATTTTATGTTATTAGGTGTGAAGCATTCCTCCTTTAAGAAGGGTAAAAACACAGTTGTATGTAGCTTGATTTTTCCGCTAAAATCAATCAGTTCCCCTTCATCACCTAAGTCAGCCATCCAAAATAGTATAATAGATCGAGTTGCCAGCATTGAAGATGTTCTAAAGGATTTTGTAGGTCAAAATTGTAAAATCACTCCTTTCTGTATATAAAGGGCAAAATAATGTTGAAAAATTGTTTTCAAAGGTGTTCCAGCTTATAGCACAGCTCAAAAGAATTTCTGAAGCGAAAGAAAAGCATGGTTTGATTTGAATTAAAATCTCCATTTTCAAATCAGGTGTATGGAAGAGTTGTTAACTATTCATTTGCAGTTTTGTTTGATGAAACCCCTCAACAAACTAATCAACGGAAATGGATTTGCATGCAAGATAGAGTAAAGATAACATAACAACATGTTATCTTACATCCATATTTATGGGACATGCAAGAATATTGGATGCATTCAAAATAGCCTTAGCTGTTGATCATCTAAAAAAATTAGTACAAAATAAAGCTATCCTTCCAACTGATGCCTTTACAATACTTTCAGCACCAAAAAAAAAAAAGCAACGCTGACATGTCGCATCAATATTATAGCTGTGCAGACAAAATACTCTTATAATAATGCTGAAAATGTATTCTAAACGAAATGGGAAGGTCTTCAGTCTCGGTATTTTACCCATTTGTCAGTTCTGCACTCAGAGGAGGACTCTCTTCAGGAATGTTCTAAATCAGAGAAATGTCACTGAATTTAGAATTCATAGGGTGGCTGGAAATCACCAGCGGTTTGACGCATGGGGAGATATATGAAGAGATGAAACACAAACACTAGGAAACGTGGAACGCTAAAAAGCATGCAAAACTTTACAAAAAATAGGCTACTTGTTATGATTGAATTAAAATAAAGCTTATTGCTTTTTTAGCACTGAACAACAAGTCTTCCAGAAAAGCATCAAAGTGATGAGCCTCTCTTATAATTTTTTTTCTGCAACCAAACACCACCTTTATGGGTACATTGATATTATCGTTCTTTTCCTCATGCAAGCGCAAGATCGTCCAGATGGATTGAACAATAAAAATATAGAGTGGAAACTGAAAAGAAAATTCATATACTAAAGAAATAAACAATGACTTTTAGCAGAATTTGACGCTGAGGAAACCTACTATGCAATAAAAGAACTGAGTGAATTGAGTCAGCTAAATACAAATATAAATTATCCAAAATACTATAAAGAGAACAGGACAGAAACAAAATGAAAGTGGAACTTGAAGAGTCTTTTGAATTAAAAAAAGATATTTAGAAAAAAGAAATTTTAGTATGGAAGGAGAACCAAAGAATTTTTTAAAAAAGCTAGTAAAGGTGATTTTTTCACTTTGCAGTAAAGGATGACTCTAAAGAAAATAGAGAAAAACAACCCTACTGAGATTTGAATCTGAAACAACAGTCAAGAAATAATAATAATGAAAAAACTATAACCAAAGGCGGCTGACTTTAAAACCGTTGTAATAATAGTGTTTATCCTTCTTTTTTTAGCCTTGTTCTGTGATTTTATAATCTGAAGGGCTGATGTAACCAATCGA